>CAUYRH010173266.1:0-50250 GCA_963574655.1 Perodicticus potto
TATAGTGATTAAGAAAATGCTATGAGGGCTATCTCTCACAGTACAATCAAAATGTTTCTGATTGTATATGAAGCACATTCTGCCCTATGATTGCACCAATGTACACAATTATGATTGAATAAAATTATTAAAAAAAAAGAAGCAATAACTTATTAGAAGACTTAGAATATGAATAATGAAGATAGTGGCAAATCTTAAAATAATAACAGTCAGTGTTATAGTCCTTGTGCACATAGAGCAGTTTTCCAAAATACATATACAAATTTTAAGAAAGGTAAAAACTGTATTAAATTTATAAGACTCAAGTCACATTTGGCTTCTGCAATTATAAGAAGTAAAGTGCTCAATATGACTCATATTCATCTTTTGTTATCAGTGTATATTGAGTATCACAAATTTAATACATTTTTTCTCTTTCTTAAAATGTGAACACTTTTAGGGACATCCTCTGTGTTTACCTCATTCAGTTCTTATGGTAACCCCAATTCAATAGATACTTTCATTCCTCCTGTTCTCCTGCTGAGAAAACAGGCACAGAGATTATAGCTACCTTGAAAGAACTGTGGACTCTGTATATCCTGAGCTTCACACTCTTGCTCCATAACTGACTTGGGGGCAGTGAGATGCATGTGATTGCTCCCTGCTCAAATTTTCTCATCTCCAATGGGCTGGTGATGGAGATACTCACCTGAGGGGGCGTGAGAATTACTGAAGGATAATATATGTACAGAGCAGATAGGCTAGAGCCTTTCACATAGTCCTGGCTTTGTACATGTCACGAGTCTGCTGTTTGTGCATCGGCTTCCTCGGGCTGCCTACATTTTGAGTCCCACAGTTTTGGAGGTTAGATGTTTACGACCAAGGTATTGGCAAGACTGTGACTCCCGATGACAGTAGGGGTGTATCTGCTGCAGGCTCTGTCCTAATTTCTAGTAGTGCATTGGCTTGTGACAACCTTCACAGGCATCCCACCCATGTGGGTGTCTGTCTCTTTGTCCTGAATTTCCCCTTTCTATAAAGATCATCATATTGAGTTGAGGCTCACCCTAATGATCTCACTGTAACTTGATTACCTTTATAAACACACTATGTCCAAATAAGGCCACATTCTGCTGTATGGGGGATTAGGAGTCCAACTTGTCTTTTTTTTGGAGGATACCTTTCAACTAATAACAATAAGTGCTATCACAGTGTTATATAAGAATGATTATTATTGAAGGTCACTCAGGACAACTAGGGTAGAAGAGGCCAAATGGTTAGAGATTGTGGGTCCCAAAAGCCTTAGAAGGCACAATGGTAAGGAAAGCATATCCTGACTAAGAGGGATTATGTTAAATGGGAAGGTGGAAAAATACAGTGGTGGGAAAACCATATATATATACACATACCCACAATAAGTATGGCCGGAACTCAGGAGTCCCAGCCCTGCCATTTATGTACCTTATGGCCTTATGCAAACCACATCATGTGATTTGCGTAAGGCCATAGGGCACATAATGTCTCATTGTCTCCATCCTCAATGTCTCCATCTACAAATGAAGATCTCCAAGCTTATACCAGTTGCCTAGGAATGATGAAGTTTGGTAATACAAATATTCTAAGTACTTTCTTACATAAGCGAACCATGCCCCATTTACTTTCTTTTTTAAGGAAGGGTGTTTTTTAATTTAATTTTTTTGTTATTTCCTATTAATATGAGGGTACAAATGATTAGGATACATCATGTTTCTAAGGTAAAGTCCTGCAAACTTTTATACTGTGCACATTAGGTGAGAACTCACAAATCCCACTCTCACCTCCCCTTACTGCTTCCCTCCTCCCTCCCACAGTTGAATATACTTGTGTTTTTCTCTCCTATGTGTGTGTAGTTGTTTATCTATTAGTTTCATATTAGTATTGAGTACATTGGGTCCTTGCTTTTCCATTCTTATGACACTTTACTAAGAAGAAGGTGCTTCAACTCCATCCAGAAGCCCCGAGACGAAGGGGAATTTTTATATTACAAATAAATATTTTTCAAATATTTTACAAATTTAAATGATATGATCCTGTAGCTTGGCCCTGAATAACAGGGATTCATTAAAAGCCTTCAGGGTCTCCAGCTAGGTTCATGGGTAAAGGAGGAGAATATGCCATGGCCTCTGGCTATAGGAAACTTAGTTTCTCTCCCACATTTAAGGATGAACTACAGAGAAGTAGACCCAGTGTGGAAATTGGTGTCAGGAGACTGGGTTTCAAACTTAGACCACCGCACACCAGCTGGAGAGATTTGTGCAAGTCATTTTACCTCACAGAGCTTCTGATTTGGTTATTTGCAAAATGAAATACAATTAAAATCCAAACATCAATATGGGATAATGCACATGAAAGCACATGGTGTGATTTTTCTGAAAAGCAATAGAACTATAAAGTGTGTCTGGAATATTGGAGCTGAAAGCCCCTTAGACCGCGTGGCATCCAGTTCCTCTAGATTACTCAGCTCTTGCGTGTTTATTCCACAACCACCTGAATCTCAGGGACTGGCCAAATAGTGCTTTATTTCAAACGCATGTTACGTGTCGGCAGCTGTAGTCACTGTGGCTCAGCTCTGCTTATCTTCTCCTTCTGGGACTTTGGCTGAAGGGGAGCCCCAGCCTAAGACATTTGGTTTTCATGACACAGGGAGTGAGTAAGAGCTGGCAGGAATCTCGGGTGTCTCGTGAAACCGATGCTCAGATATGGGTTCTCTCACTTTCTATCCGCCAAAACACAGCACATGGCCCAGCCTGGAGCCCATGGCTGGGTGTGCAATCCTGTAGGGTATACATAGACAAGCAGTTGCAAACAGCCATAGAACATACCCCAACCTCAACTTACAGATGGGGGAAATGATGCCAGAGAATAGATGTGCTCTGGCCCTGCCTCATTATTCTGAACTGTTGATTAAGCCCAGATGGAAAGGTTGACAGCGGCATCCTGGAGATGGAAAGAGACAACCCTGGAAGGGGGCCTGAGAGTGGTTCTTTTGAATCTTTTGCCGAAGCAGAATGCAGAATAAGAGCATGTCTAACAAAAAAAAATTCTGCATAATATAGACAGGGGGAGGAAGAAAGAAACAGATAGGAAAAATAGACATTAACCTGTATTTGAGAAACTATTCTATACTAGTTATATAGAAATTGTCAGAGAGACAGAGAGAAATACAGGGAAATTGAGAGAAGGGAGAGCCAGGGATGGCGAGAGAGGCATAGAAAAATAAAGGGAGGCCGGGCGCAGTGGTTCTCATCTGTAATCCTAGCACTCTGGGAGGCTGAGGTGGGAGACCAGCCTGAACAAGAGGAAGACCCTATCTCTACCAAAAATAGAAAAAAGTTAACCTGGGTATTGGCATGCACCTGTAGCCAATTAATTCTGGAGGCTGAGATAGGAAGACGCAATTATAACCCCACTGTACTCTACCTGGGGTGACAGAGCGAGACTGTGTCTCAGAAGAAAGAAAGAAAAGAAAAACAAGAAAGGAAGAAAAAGGAAGGAATGGAGGGAAGGAGGGTGGGAAAGAAAGGAGAAATTGGCAGGAACAGACAGAAAAGAAAATAATTTAGTGATAGAAGCAGAGGCAGTGGAATAGGAGCAGAGAAGAAAAAACATGGAGGAAGTCAGAAGTAAACAGGGAAAGAGGAATAAGAATAACAGGGGCACATGGGACTCAGTCCCCTGAAAGAACAGGGGAGGGGAGGGAGTGAAGGGCGGGGCATAGGGTGAGTAGGAAGCTGAGAAGGAAGCTGGGCTCAGACCCACAGCAGCCAGCAGAGGCCAAGGTTGCAGGTCTTTGCGTTGGTGTGGATGGACCCCATCACCAAAGATCTGAGAAGAGGCCACAGAGGGGAAGGGATTAGGCTGCAGCAGGAGGTCTTGGAGAAGGGATGAGGGAGGGGGTATTAAGAGAATGCAGAGCAGCAAATTGATGGGGGTCAGAGGTTGCTGGGGGAGTCCTCGAATGTCCCCTTGGTGGGTACTCCCAACTTCCTATGCTTCATCCTCTTGTTCCACATTTCCCTTCCAGAACCTCGGAGTTTTTCTATCGTTGTAACAACAATGCAAAATGAATGAGTGAGATGTTCACACCGTTAACTCCCCTTCTCATTGGCTCTAATACCTGCCATAGAAATGGAAGGCGAGGTCCCCACCCCCTTCTTCTCTCTCTTCAAAAGACAGCTGGATTTTGTAGAAATAATGTGGATTTGGAGACAGACAAATGTGGATTCCAATCATGGCTCTTTCCCTTACTGCTATTTGCCCTTAGGCATGTTAACAAACCTCTCTGGTTCTTACTTCTCCTGAATTGTAAATGAGCCCATGATACACCTTTGCTTCTTGGGGTGTGGGCAGAAATAAGTGTTTATAAAAGGCTCAGGAGGTGTTTTCAAGTGCTGCTCACAGCAAGTCCCTTTCTTTTCTTCTGGCCTTTAAAGAAAATTCTTTCTAGTTTGTTGTCTTGCTTGGCCTTCACAGACATCCTTTGAGCTAAATTGGGCAGGAGTTATTCAGAATATTGACTTTAAAATACTAATATAAATAATGGACTAAATAAATAAATGGGGTAGAAGAGATTGCTCTTTCCTACAGCAGAATTCCAATTAATAAATGTGGAAGGAGCGAGGGAAAGAGAAAATCACCATTAGGCGATCAGCAGTGTGATAATTACCACTGACAAGATCCACCGATGTATACTAAAATTAATGAGCAAAACTTCGAGAGGAAAGAAGATACTTTCAGAGTCTCAAAGTAGTGCCCCTTGGATATTTATTAATTACAAAAGGAAAATACGGACTTTACGGTGGAGAAATCTGGCAGATTCCACGTGCATTAGCTTCCTAGGGCTGCTCTGACCAATTACCACAAACTAAGGGGCTCAAAACATCCAAAATCTATTCTCTCAGCGTTTGTCCTTTTTTGTTGTTGTTGTTTTTTAAAATTTATACAAATGTATGGGGTACAAATGCAATTTTGTTACATGCGTAGATTACGTACTGGTCAACTCGGAGGTTTTAGGCTATTCATGCCCCAAATGATGTTAAGTAATTTCTCATCTGTCTCCGTCACACCCCCTCGCCCTTCCCAGGCTTCCGCATCTGTCATTTCACTCTCGCAGTGTGGGAGGCTGGAAGGCTGCAACTGAGGGGTAGGCAGAGCTGCCCTCCCCCGGGGCCGTGAAGGAGGATCCCTCCTGGTGTCTTCCACACAAGCTCTCGGCCTGTGGCTACGGAACTCCAGCTGCTCCCTCCATCTCCCTGTCACCTCCTCCCTGTCTCTTCTCTTTTGTGTGTCTGTCATAAGGACACATGTGCCTGGTTTTAGGGTTGTCCTTGACAGCTCAGGTTGTAGTCCTCTACCCACAATCCTTAATTAACCCTCAGTGACCCTTTTTGCCCCATAAGGTGACATTCAACACTTCAGGGATTAGAGTGTGGATGTATCTTTTTGGGATCTGCTATGTGAGGGACCACTGCACCTTAACCAAGTGATCAAGGTGAACATCACCAATAATGAGGCGTATTGACATTACAGATCCCCCGAGGCAACGAGACGGTGTGGTGCTGTTCCCCTGGTATTCTTGCCAAAAATATGTAACCGTTCTAATCAGGAGAAAACAACAGACAGACTTAGGGAAAGACATTCTATGAAATACATGACCGACACTCTTCAACAGTGTCAAGATTTTGAGAGACGGGAACAACTACAGAATTGTCACTGACAGGAAGAGACTGACAGCTAAATGCAATACGGGGATCCTCAACTGAAACAAGGGACTTCCTGGAAAAACATGTTACATTTGTCCCAGGTCTGTGGTTTAGTTGATGCTGTTGAGTCTTGGTTGATTTCCTGGTGTTGGTTATTTTTTTCTGGGTATGAAAAATGTTAGCATTGGGAACGCTGAGAGACTCTGTTCTAACTTTGCACCTTCCTGTGAGTCTCTAATGACTTCAGTACGAACCTTAGAAACAAAGTCAGAGTATTAACTCTGGAACAGGACTGCCTGGGTCAGAACCGTGGCCTCACCGGGTCCCTGGCAGGGTGACATCAATTAAGTTACTTTACTTCTCGTGCATCGGTTTTCTCTGTGAAACTGCGATAATAGTTCCTACAATTAAAACGAGGTAATGTATGTAAACTTTATACAAATGTGTCAATGATGCCATTAGGACTGTTGTTATGATTATTCCTCTTTCACAAGGGAAAGAGGTTAAGACAAATCGAAGATCACACAGCCAGTGTCTTAGCCCAGATTTTGACATATCTTTCTGATTTAGCCCAGATTTTGACATATCTTTCTGATTCCAAGTGATCTGTCTGCTCTGTAATATTTAAGGAGCAAAGACAGATAAGGACCCCTCGTGGGTGTGCGACCTTTTTTTCCTGCTGCACATTGTCGAAGAGTTTTCCTGGGTCACATATTAAATACACAAACACTCACCAAAGCTGATGAGCCAAAAAAAAAAAAAAAGTCTGTACATAATTTTCTTGATATCTGACACCACAGATAAGCAAAACAGGCCTTAAATAATCTGCATGCAGCCTGTAGGCTGTGGGTTGGCCACCCCTACCGCAACCTAATCTCCACTGCCGTCCAATGACCAGACTCTGTGTGATGTTGAGGCAGTTCTGCCCCTGGACTAGGGAAGAAGGCAGCCATTTCTTCCTGGCCATACATATTTACGAGTTTTAAAAACAGAAATATCTGACATAATTCTCTAAAAAGATCTTTTTTTTCAAACATCATCTATATAGGCCAGGCACAGTGGCTGTAATCCTACCTGTAATCCTACCACTTTGGGAAGTTAAAGTGGGAGGATCCCTTGAGCTCAAGAGTTCGAGATCAGCCTAGCAAGAGCAAGACCCCATTCCTACTAAAACAGAAAAATTAGCAGGGCATTGTGGTGATCCGTAACTATAATCCTAACCACTCAGGAGGCTGAGGCATGAGGATTGCTTGAACCTAGAAGTTTGAAGTTGCTGTGAACTAGGCTGATGCCACAGCACTGTAGCCTGGGCAACAGAGTGAGATATTGCCTTAGGAAAAAAAGTGGTCTATATAAACACACACACACATACACACGCACAAGTCAGACATATAAACAAAGCTTCCAGGTCTCAAAGAGTGACTCACAGTGTCATAGGACAGGTGCATGACTTAGCTGGCCCTCCCCTGCAAATCTCAGGGCTGTATGCACATGTCTGTACCTGTGGTCCCCACCCTACCACACCGCCTGACTGTTCTGTGGCTGTAATCTACACTCAGTGGAAGGCTTCGCGCGCCTTAGTGAGGGAGGCTTTGCAGTAGAGGTTCAGCACAACTGTATTTCACGTCGTTATGGTAATCATCCTGCTTGCAAATCCATGTATACAGTCAAACAATTACCCAATTCAAACTTCTGCTGCTAATGTTCCCCAGCTCAAGGGCGTCTTTAATAGCAAAATAATACTTGTTTTTTCTTGCTTCCCTCTCTGTTTTTTCCTAATCTCTCCCTGATGAGACATAACATTAATTACAGCAGTTAACAGAAATTCTGTCTCCATTACTGTCTGCCACAGTCTCCATCTTGGCTTCTGCCTCTGAAATTTCTCTCCTGAAGGAAGAGGGGAGGGGCTGTGCAGATGTGTGATGTGTATTTATTTACCTTTTTTCTCTGCCCACCTCCTTTGTGTTGAATTTTAAGTCAGGTAGAATCAATATTTTCACTGGGGGTGTGCCTGCGTGTGAGAGTGTGTGTGTGCCTGCTTCATAATCTAGCTGTCACATCAAGCTAATTGTGTTATTTCCTCTTGTGTGGAAGGAAATCTTATCTGTTTTGGATTAAAATTCAATGAAGGTCATAGCGGCTGGAAAACTTAGCAGACTGCTGCAATTAATGTTCATTTGGCTTTGATAAATTGGAACATTCCCTTCAATAGGACTGGAGTGGATTTCAGAAGCAATAATTCTTCCATTAACTCAAAGATTCTGCCTGTGATGGAGGACCTTGTTTGTCATCTGTCACTTGAAGGAGCTGGGCATATGTCAGCCATGATTTATTATGATTGCAGCGCCGGCTTTTATGAAAGCATTTAAAACCACTAATTATTTTTGCCCCCTGTAAATTGCTTGATTAACCAAAACGTGAGGTCGGGTTTGAGGTAGAAAAATTTTTGTGCCTGTGAGTTTCCAGAACTTGCAATGTTGGGAATATTGTAAGTTCTTTCTGAGGGATAGCTGGAAATAAATCTATCAAAGACATAACACTGAGCACTTCCTGTAAGAAACATGTTGAAAACTTAATGTGCAAAATTTTTAGCAATTCTTAAGATAATTCTGCAGGATGATTTGCCTGTATTGCCTGGGTGGAGACTGAGGTTCATAGGTGATGTGCATTTTATCCAACATAAGCAACTTAATATTGAATCAGATGTCTTGGTTCTAAAGTGATTGCATTATTTTTATCTGCTAGGATTTTTCAAAGTTGCCTAATATTGTTAAGTTCTACTGTTTGCTCTTGGTATTTCACTGAATGAGGGGCAAGGTCTTCTTCCTACTAAGAATTACCTAGAGAAGGATCATCAGATCCTATGGTAGATCTATTTATAATTTTTTGAGGGACCTCCCTACTTTTTTGCATAGTGATTATACCTACCCACCTTCCACCAAGAGGATTGCAGGGTTCCCCTTTCATCAGGTTATATGTATTAAATGTGTATAGGGTTTTACATGACATTATATCTCATTAAAGTGGTTTAAATCAAATAATACATTTACTGCCACCAACAACAAAAAGAAATAACTCGGGTGTTTAGTTAGAGTCTGTTTCCTAGGTCCTGCCCTATGTATGCCTGACCCGAACACAGGTTTGGGATTTTGTAGAATCTGCAGAAGTGGAATCCCTAACGTACAGCTCATTGAAACCAGCCACGGGAAAGTCACAGCCTTGACCTGCCAAATTTTAAAACTATTATGATTTATTTCTCATGAACCCCTGCCCCGCAAGCATTGATATCTCCATCTTCCAGACTGGAACACTGCGGGCATCCAGAGAAGTGGCCACACAGCCAGGGAGAGAGCCGACTGAGATCCGGACCTCTCTGGCTGCAAAGCTCTTGCTGTCACACAGCAGCCCTGTCTCATTTCTCATGCTTTGTCTCTCCCTGCCCTCAGCCCGCCCGTCCTTCTCGAAAATTCTGCAGGGGCACAAGCACGAGCAGCTTCAGGCTTTCCCCACAGACACCCCCTCCAGTTCCTCTTTTTATCACAATCCTTATGTGTCCTCATGTTCCCCTAATGAAGTGTCCAGAGGCCTTCTCTGTCTCGGCTTTCCTTAATAGGGAGTGAAATGTGTCGGTGGCACTGCCAGAGGCTTTGTTGATATGGTACACGGAGGGACAGAGGCTGTCTGGGGGACACGCGGGCAGTTCCCTTCTCTCCTGCTTGCAGGGCAGGTCTGGGGCATCACCATAAATGCAACAACCTGGTGAGGGGAAAGGAGAATGTGCTGGACCCGGACTCATCAGCCTTTTGCCAACTGTGTGTTCTTAGCGTGGCTTCTCGCCCTTTCTGAGCCTTGGTCTTTTCATATGTAAAATAATACTAGCAATAGTACTTTCTGTAGCAAAGTTGTGGTGCACGGATGGAAGCGTACCTGCTAAGTGAAAATCTGGTGTGTGATAAATAGAAATTTCTCAGTAAATTCAAATTCTTGAAGCCCAAACACTGTTCACCAACTAACATTCCTAGGGCATGTTCTCATTTAAAATTTCGTTAAAACCTCCTGACAATATATTAAGTAGGTATTTTTTTCATAAAAAGTGGGAGCTATTGTAGATTATATTATGCCTAAATTTATATATTTAAGCCCTAACTCCCAATGTGACTATACTTGGAGATAGGACCTTTGAGGGGGTAATTAAGTTAGATAAGGTCATAAAGGTGAGTCCCTCATCCAGTGGTACTGGGGTTTTTTATAAAAAGGACAGGCACCAGTGACGTACACGGAGGAAAGGTCATGAGAAGGCATAATGGGATGGTGTCATCTACAAGCCAGGAAGAGAGACCTCACTAGAAACCAACCTTGCCAGTGCCTTGATCTTAGACTCACAGACCAGGCAGTGGGAGACAGTAAATGTCTGTGGTTCAGAGCACCCGGACTGTGGGGCTGTCTTATGGCCATCCTAGAAGACTAATGCAGAATTTGGTACTCTGCAGTGGGGTCCTTCTGTAAAACATCCCTAAAAGTGTGATAGTGACTTTGGAATTGAGCAATGAGTAAGAGGCTTGGAGACTTTTGAAGTATGTGCTGGAAAAGCTTGGAAAATCTAGATTGCTTTGAAAAGACTGTTGGTAGAAAAATGGATGTTAAAGGTGCTTTTGGTAGAGTGTCTGATAAAGAAGAGAAGTGGATTTTGGTATAATTAGTGGCAAAGAACTATGGATGTTAATGATTATTCGTGGTGAGGTGTGTCTAAGTATATGCCCATTTTACAGATGGGGAGACTGAGATTGCTTAAGGTCGAATGCCTACCACAAATCTGGATTCTGAGTCTTGAGCCCATATTCTCCCTGATACCATATGAGTTAAGACCAGTGAAACTAGAAGGATAGCTAACTCAAGGAGAGGCTCACGCCTATTAGGCCTGTTTCTTGACCTGCTACTTATATGATCTGGAAAGAGTTTTCTAAACTTTCTGGGCCTTGAAGTGGCAGAGTGAAGCCTCAGTGAGGCAACTTGAATGAAACTGTTGGTACCTCCCTTGTGGGAAGCGCTATGTAAGTGGAAGCTCTAGTATTGGGAAAGCTCTCTTCATGTCACCAACATCCTATTTCCTTGATGTTAAATTTAGGATAGTAGCTCACATCTTAAAAGACTCTGTTGAGTGAAATGAGATAACCCAGGCATGGTGCCCAGGAGAGTGCCTGGCACATGCGAGATGCTCAGTTCATGGTGACTGTGGTGATTATTATCAGTAGCCTCCCAAGAACCCTACTGATTAGAGATTCCTCAATTGGAGAATCTCTCAGACCAACCAAAGACCAAGCTGATGCTTGTCTGGTCTGCTCCACCCCAGGCTGGGGGAGGCCCCATGTGGAGGAAGACTGACAGTAGAGGTCTCAAAGCCACCCCCAGGGACCATCGCCTGCTCCTTAGAAGGTGATGCTATGTCTGCCCTACCAAGTGGTACAGAGTGAAAAATGAGGATGTGAAGCAGCAACAACATCTGTGTCATCATTTCTGCACCAGGAGGTCAACCGGCTTCATAAACTGTGTTGCTGCCACAGCGCTCTTTGTTTGGGAATTAATTAGGAGCAGCAAAGAACTGCTGTCCGTGCAGATTCTGGTCCCTGGAAGTTATAAAAAGCAGATGGATTTTAAGCAAATGTGTTTTTCACCCATTAACACTGTGCGATAGGGTGTGTATTAGAGCATGGGAGGGATAGGGGAGGAAGAGGGACACCTGGGCCCCCTCCCCTCATTGTCACTGCTGCTGTTTGCACGTCAGTACGATTTTGTTATTGATAGTACGATAGTCCGATGAGTCTCTCTGTGTGCCAAGACCAGTGCTAAATACTTTATACACATCTAATCTCCCCAGTGGTCCACTGAGGAGGCTTCTTACTGTCAACTGCCTCATTAATTCATCACTGGGCCTGTTGACACGTGAGCACTCAGGCTTGGAAGGGCAGACTCTTCTGCTAAGAGGAACACAGAGCATCAGACTTGACCTCAGAGTGTGGGAGTCCTAGGTCTTTATCTATAGCTGATATACTGTAACGGCAATTCTTTACCTTCCTGGTAAAATGTTGTGTGTATCCATTTGATCATATCTGGTCAAGGAAGAGTGAGGAACTTTGGCGAGAGGATCCTGCAAAACATAGAGATTCCTCATATGTGGGCCAGTGAGGAAGTGCTTCGTGAGTCAACTCTTTGTTGACAGAAGTTAATCACTGTCACAGACTGCATTTCACCTTAGCAGTAATAACACAAATAAGAAGGAGGAGGAGGAAGAAGAGGAGAAGAAAAAGAAGAGGGAGGGGAAGGGAAAGGGGAAAGGGAGGAGCAAGAGGACGAGGACAATAATAATAGTGCTGAGTAATATCTGTACAATGCCTCAAAGATTTAAGACAGTGCTCACACCTTTAGTATTGCATTTTATCCTCCAAACCATCCTGAATATTTAAACATTGATATTGTAGTTTTTATTATTATTACCAGCTCTGTTTTGTAGATGAGGAGATTGAATTTTAGTAAAACTCTATCATGTCCAGGATCACACAGCCCCCCACCACCCCAGTAGTAAAACCAAACATCCTTGTGTTAGATATCTTGGTACCTCCTGGGAATAACTGAAAGGCTAGGGATGCCCTGTGATGGCAAATAGGAAGGAGCTCATGACGGAGAAGCTCAAAAAATCATGGTGCATCAGAGGCCCAGGGAACCTGTAAGGCTTCTGCTTTAAGGTCTCTGTGACTCTCATTGGCACAGAAGAAAAGAAGACCGCGTGATTGCACTTATATGAGATACCTAAAACAGTCAGATTCATAGAATCAAAGAGTTTAAGTGGTGGCTGCCAGAGGTTCGGAAAAGAGGGGAGTGAGCAGTTCCTTATCAATAGGTCTGAGGTTTCAGTTGGTGAGTGAGTTCAGATATGCTGTATTACACTGGGCCTACGGTCAGTGTTAACGGGTCACACACTTAAAGTTTGTGGTGAGAAGGGTAGATTATGGTCTCATGGTAAGTATTTCTACAACTGTACTTTTTTTTTTTTTTTTTTTGAAACAGAGTCTTACCCCACTGCTCTGGGTAGAGTGCTGCTGTGGGGTCATCATAGCTCACAGCAACCTCAAATTCTTGGGCTCAAGCTATCCTCTTGCCTCAGCCTCTGGAATAGCTGGGACTACAGTTTCCTGCCACAATGCCTGGCTAGTTCTGTTTTGTTTTTTCCCCATTTTTATTAGAGACAGGGTCTCGCTCTTGCTCAGGCTGGTCTCCAACGCCTGAGCTCAAGCATTTCACCTGCCTCAGCCTGCTAGAATGGTAGAGTACATTTGTACATTTTTTTAATGAGGAAAACTAATACCTGTAGACAGGGACTCTTATTCCTTCAAATTCACAAGAGATTGTGTGATGTCAGAGATAAAAGATGAACAAATTTGGGTTTAAATCCAAAATGTCCTGTCATCTCTATTTGTGACTTTGGAAAAGTTAATTCATTTTCTGAACCTTCTTTTTCTCTTCTGTAAATAGGAAAAACACTACCAAATGGGCATGAGGGTGCCATGCCATGAGATGATTTATATATAATTGGAAGCACGGGCTTGGCGCTTTATCTCAGTGGTTAGGGTGCCGGCCACATGCACCAGGCCTGGCAGGTTCAAGCCTAGCCTGGCCTTGCTAAACAACAATGACAGCTACAACAAAAAAATAGCTAGGCATTGTAGCGGGTGCTTGTAGTCCCAGCTACTTGGGAGGTTGAGGCAAGAGAATCACTTAAGCCCAAGAGTTTGTGGTTGCTGTGAGCTATGACACCACAACACTCTACTGAGGGCGACATAGTGAAACACTGTCTCAAAAAAAAAGAAAGAAAAAAGAAATTGGAAGTACAATACACATCACAGAAAGTGAAAAGCCACTGAGAAGTAGAAAAAGAGGAGAAAATAAGCCTGTGCCTGGGGCCAGCTAGGCCTGTGTCCAGCTCTAAGCTTCTCAGTCCTTAGCTACGTGACCTTGGAAAAACCCTTTGTATCCTCTAACTAAGCCTCAGTTTCCTTCTGTGCAAATTAAGAGGATGGTTATACTTGTATTATTTTGTTTGTTGTGAGCATCGAGAACCACCTGAGATGAGCTCTGCACAAGGCTCTGGCCACAGTGAACCTCAGCTCTCCTGGGTCCCTGTGTTTTGCTCTGCCCATCCCTTCATTTTCTCACTCAGCTAGATGTTCCCCAAGCAAACAAATAAAACCCATGTTTCCCTCCTTGAAGCACACTGTTGACATCTTTCCTTTGGGCCCTGGAGCTGAGAAGCAGTTCTGGATTCTAGCCATTTCTACCAATATATTCCCCACTTTGTAGGGTGATGGGTCCCCTTCATGCACAGAGCTGGAGGAGAAGACAGCATTAAGTGTAATTAAATATGCACTGCTGCTCTTGGGGAAGGCATTGGGGGGATCTGTCTTTAAAGTGTCATTCTTGTAGCAAAGACACCTGTTATGCTAATGATGCTGCCTTAGTCTCTCCACAGGGACCCTGGATGTTTTCTTAGCTTAGCTAGGGTGAATACATTACACCCCATGCTGTACTCCGTGGTATATCTTCTTTTGTTTTTTCTCAAATGTAAGCACCTTGGGTTCTTAATTTGGCCTGCATAGTCAAACATATGGCTGGGAGAAGTGCTTAAGTTAGTCCCCTCATTGGAGAGGATACCTGATGGGAAAAGACTAGAAGAGAAACAAACATTTACTGGGCCAGTGGCATGCACGGTGTCCTGCTGAAGGCTTATCTTTGTTCTGCAGTTTAATTCACTGCAGCCACTACAGGATAGATATTTGTATTGTTATTTTGTAGGTAAAGAAACTGAAACTCAGGGAGGTCACAATTTAGTTATTTATGCAATTAATATTTCCTGAACAACCCACCCACCATGTGTCAAATACTTGGGTTAAAAGCCCGGGATTGTCATTTGGTCTTTAGGGCTTTATCAACAGCATTATTCAGAGTGACTGACTTGAGACTCAGGCCCCAGAGACGTCAAGCAGCTTGTCTACAGTCCCAGAGTAAGAACTGGCAGAGCTGGGATTCAAACCCAAATCTGTTAAGAGTCTTGTTTTGACCCTTTTGAAACAAGGGAATATGGAACTTGTTCATTCACTTCCTCAGCTTTCCTAGGGGGCATCTCGTACGTCCAAGGGACTATGTTAAGGAATTCACCTTCATTCTGAGATGAACTTTTCCATACCTTTGTGTGGAGCCACTGAATCTAGGACATATAAGAAAGCACTGTGTCAGAAGCGTAGACCATAGTCAGTGAGAACAGAGGAGGGACAGGTCACTTCCAGGTGGAAAGCAAAAAGAAGCTTCCGGAAGGAAGGAAACATTCATGCAGGCCTCAACTGTGGCATGCTTGTGGACATCGGTCAGTAATTTGGAGCTTCTGCCTCTTACCAAGAACTTCCAGAAGATGACACTGATGAGGTCTGGGGGTCAGGGATTTGTCCCACATCCACTTACTTTCCAAAGGGTAATTTGAGTTCTGGTGTCTTATCTAACACCAATTCATGGGATATTGAGCACTTTGTCCAAAGACAAGGACTGGGAACTGATCAACACAGGTAAATAGACGTGGCTCTTACCCACAGAAAGCTCATGGATTAAAGAGGGAAGAGAGATCCATAGCATTAATAACTCCAGAAGGACTTGGCAGTACTGGTGGTGAAACTTAATAGTAGTTTTTAGGTAGTTAGCTTAGAAAGGAACCATGTAGGCTGGGTATGGTGGCTCACACCTATAATCCTAGCACTCTGGGATGCCGAAGCTGGTGGATTGCTTGAGCTCAGGACTTGGAGACCAACAAGAGTGAGATCACATCTCTACTAAAAATTGAAAAACTGGAGCAGGGGGATTGCTTGAGTCCAAGAGTTCCAGGTTGCTGTGAGCTATGATGATGCCATAGCACTCTACCCAGGGCAACAGAGTAAGACTCTGTCTCAAAACAAAGAAACAACAACAACAAAAAAAAAAAAAAAAAGAAAGAAAAGAAAAGAAAAGAAAAAATGAAAGAAAGAAAGCAACCCATATAAATTGGTTCCAGCAACAGATATATATATATTCAGGTATACATATATATTTAATTTCAAGTTAATGTGAGAGCACAACTTGGTTACATTACAGTGTTTGCATTTGTGAGGTAGAGGCCCTCTTGTAGTTATGTCTCACACCCAAGAGGTGTGCCATATACCTTTACATTGTGCCCATTAAGTGGGAGCACACCAATCTCCATCCCTCCTCCCTTCTACCCCATCCCTCGTTCCCCCTTCTTCCCAACTTGAATTGAACTGAGTTTTTCTGTTTTGTGAGTGTGTATTAGTTTATCTGCAGGCTTCATATTTGTACTGAGTATGTTGGATACTTGTTTTTCCATTTTTGTGATGCTTTACTAAGAAGAATGTGCTTCAACTCCCTCCAGGTAAACACAAACGATATAAAGTCCCCATCTTTTTTATATCTGCATAGTATTCCATGGTCTACATATACCACAGTTTGTAAGTCCGTTCCTGGGTTGGTGGGCATTTAGGTTGTTACAGCAGATACTTGTTATCCAATGAAGCATGGTGATTAACATCTTTTATGTGCACATAGACGCTTAATGTAAACCACATCAAAGTGAATCTGTTTTGGCTGGAAATTTGGAGGAGATTGGGCAATGGGACTTTAGTTTCCCAGTTCACACCACCCAACATCAAAGCTGTGCTTTAGGGAACATAGTTTAAAACCACTGACCAACTTCCATTCCCCCATCATAAAACTGATAGAGCAACTGTGCTCTGAGAGGTGAAGGAACTTAACTTACGGAATCACCAAAGTGTAAGTGTGAGCTGAAGCCAGGAGCCAACTCCCTGGTGTCCTATCTTAAGCCTCATGAGCACACCATGGAGAGGAGAGATTGTTTTTTGTTTTTGTTTGTGTGCTTTTTAACTTTTTACTCAAATAATTTTAGATTTTCAGAGAATTTCCATATACATATTACTCAGCTTCCCCTAATGTTAACATATTTCATAACCATGGTACATTTGTGAATACAAAGAAATTAACATTGTTGTGACACTATTAAGTAAAGACATTATTCTTATTCCCCTAGTTTCTATACCAGTCTCCTTTTACTGTCCTAGGATCCAATCCAAGATACCATATTGCATTTAGACCTCATACCTCCTTAGTTTCCCCATCTTGGTCTGTCCTTATTTATTATCACCTTGATACCTTTGAAGAGTACTGATTAAACATTTTCTAGGAGAGCCCTCAATTTTGATTTGTCTGATGTTTTCTCATAATTAGACTGAAGTTAGAGATGGAAGGAAGAATGCCCTTCTTGTTACATCCTATAGGGAGGTATGTGGGATCAACATGACTTGTCACTGACAATGTTAATATCAACCCTTTATTTAAGGTGGTATCTGCTAGGTTTCTCCACCTCAAGTTATAATTTCTGTCTTTCCACTATTAAGAAGTGAGATACTAAGTCCAGAATATTTTCAGGCAGAAGGAGATTAAGATCTATCTTGTGGGCTGGGAGCAGTGGCTCACACCTATAATCCTAGCACTCTGGAAGGCCAAGTCAGGTGGATTGCTTGAGCTCAGGAGTTTGAGACCAGCCTGAACAAGAGTGAGACCCCATCTCTACTAACAGTAGAAAAACTAGCCAGGTGTTTTGGTGGATGTCCGTAGTTCCAGCTACTTGGGAGGCTGAGGTAAGAGGACCACTTAAGCCCAGGAGTTTGAGGTTTCTGAGTTTCTGTGAGCTATGTCACCATGGTACTCTACTCAGGGCAACTGAGTGAGACTCAATCTCAAAAAAAAAAAATCTACCTCCTGGAGGGAGGAATGTCAGAGAATTTGTGGACATTTATCGAAATTACCACAGTAATTAATAAGTATTTGGAGTCGATACTTTGAGACTGCAAATATTCTATTTCTATGTAAAGTTTTTCTCCACTAATATTAGCATTCAGGCAGCACCCATAGCTCAGTGGATAGGGCGCTGGCCACATACACCGAGGCTGGTGGGTTTGAGTCCAGCTTGGGGCGACTAAACAACAATGACAACTGCAACCAGAAAATAGCTGGCTATTGTGGCAGGTACCTGTAGTCCCAGCTATTTGGGAGACTGAGGGAATCGCTTAAGCCCAGAAGTTTGAGGTTGCTGTGAGCTGTAATGCCATGGCACTCTGCCAAGGGTGACATAGTGAGACTCTGTCTCAATAATAATAATAATAAGAAGAATTTTGGCATTCATCAATTGATCTTGTCTGCAGCAAGTTATTACCCTAGTGGAGAAAAGGAATTTTTAAAGCAAAACGAAACAAAAGGAATTTTTAAAGCAAAATGAAACTAAAAAAGTAGAGAGGGTCTTGCTCTTGCTCAGGCTGGTCTCCAACTGCTGAGGTCATGTGATCCACCTACTCTGGCCTTCCAGAGAGCTAGAATTACAGTTGTGAGCCACTGTACCCGGATAGAATTGTTTCTGATTCTGAGGAACTTCTGTATTATGGATGTGACTGTTTGTACCAATAGAGTGATATAACCCATGAGTATTCTCTATGTATCTGTAACATATCAGAACATCGACATAGCTAGTCTTAGTAATGGTTCCTTCACTTGCTAGTGGGCTGGTTGATTGCTGGTTGGTAGATTTAGGTCCATTCAAAGACTCCATCTCATTACCATTTGGATTTTGTAACAGACACTATTGTATCCAGCCCATATTTACTCAACACTAAACCTTTCTATGAATGCTAGCCTGACTTTGAGTTGCCAGCCAGCAGTTTGGTCCCTTCTGCCCATGCTTGGGGCAGGCTAGAATGCCTGGAATCACTGGGCCTTCAAGGGGGCAGCCATTAACTGCTGATCCTCAGGAGTTGATTAACACACGCCTTCCCTCCTTTGTCCCTCCCATGGGATAACTCTGAGCCATTCCTGTTTCTCTCTGAATGCCCCAGCACCATGCACCTCCTGTTGCTCACCATGGAATATGGCTTACAAAACCATGTTTTATTGCTTTTCTTCCCTTCCTTGCCTCATTTCTCCACTCCCTTACCAGTGATTCCTGAAATCACTTCCCACAGAAACTACTTAGAGCCAAATCCCTGTTTTCTGAACTGCTCCTAGAAAGATGGACTCAAATGGGATTCTTCTAGGGCCTCTTAGAATAGGGCAGTTCGAGCCCAGAAGGGGAAGAAATCCACCGTGAATTCTCATTGTGGCTCTGAAGTAGATTTTTTTTAGTTGAAACAGAGACAAATATTTTCACTGTGTGAGACTAAATTCTTTACTTATAAGGGGAAAAGATTGGCTTAGATGTTGCCAAAGTTTTTCCCCCTAAGTTTTAGTTCTGAAATATTAACTTATAAACACATTCATTCTTTTGCTATGTGTCTGATTTCCAGGAATTTATCTAATTTGTTTTAAGGGAAATTTCTATACTTTTTGCCTACTAAGTCTCATTTACAAAACAAAATCTGAGTTCTTCCAGTATTTAAAGAAGTTTGGACATCCTGTTTCTTAGGACTACCTGTATTTGACTTTGGATGTAAGCCCAGAATATGGGCAAGGCCAATTGTATTTTCATCTTCCCTTCCTTCTCTTTTTTTCCTTCCTCTCTTGACCTAATTTCTCCACTTGTACATGTGGAAGTGAAATTGAAAGCCCTGACCTATTTCTGCTTCTGATTGAATTTAATAATAGGTACCATACTTTGAGAGCTTAGTACGTGACCCAAACCATACCAAACACTTCCCATACGTTATCGTATTTACTTTACAACCATGGTATGAGGAAGGTACTATAATTGTTTGATCACAAGGAAGCTAAGATTTGGAAAGATTATGCAGTTGCCCAAGGTCATGCGGCCTTGAGTGGTGAGGCCAGGATTTGGTTCCAGGTTTTTCTTCAGTTGAAATCCTGTATTTCACTGACTCTCTGCTGTTCTTCACAATGAAATTCAGTAGACATGATTCTAAAGACCACCGCGTACATCACAACATAACCCATCAGAGCTAGGTAAATGTAGAGACAGAAGCAGAGAAAAGCTCGGTGGCATTTGGAAAAACACGTAGATTTTATTGGACAATTAACCAAGTGAAATAATAGTGTTATGTGGATACTGAATAAACTTTTTTTAAAATTTAGATTTAATCAATGATAGTGTCCCATCAAGAACAGGGATTTCTGGTTTGGTTATGCACTTCTTCTATTATGCTCACCTCCTAGAGTTATCTTTAAAAAAACGTGGTCACCATCAAGTGTGTGAAGGAAAGTGAAAAGGTTCAAAAGATATTACCACAAGTTTGAAAATAACTAGAAAGATTTAGCCTGGAGAAAAGAAGGCTTAGGGATCTTGATGAGGATTACTACTTCAAATCCTGAATATCTCTCAAGGTGATGTGGGAGTTAAAATTGTCCTGTGTGTCCTCAGGACATAAGAAACAATAGGTATAAGCCACATGGTAGCTGGCTCCAGTTCTATTTTAAAAAGGAACGATAGCAAAAGTATCTGAAAACTGGAATAAGTTATTTCAAGAGGTGGTGTTGACTTTACTATGCCTGTGTTAGGTTTTAAAAAAAGGTTTTTTTAAAACTTATTTTAATTGAGATGAAGTTTTGCTGTTACCCAGACTGGCCTCCAACTGCTGGACTTCCCCCCTGAGTTTCCCTAGTACCTGGGACTACAGGAAAGCATTACAGGATTTTCTTTCTTTCTTTCCTTTTTCCTTTTTTCGATTTGGAAGTGATATAAATCCAACTGAACTGGCTAATAAGACAAATAAGGTACTCAAGTATCTAAGGCAGTGGTTCTCAGCTTTCCTAATGCCGTGGCCCTTTAATACAGTTCCTGTGTGTCACAACCCACAGGTTGAGAACCACTGATCTAAGGCTCCCTTTAATTTCAGGAGTGGTTAGGGTAAGATGTTCACGAAGTTATCCTTCACTCTCGTTTTCTCTGGGCAGAAAGGCATACTCCCTCCCTGCTCATAGATTATTTTATATTTAGCATCATGGGGTGGGGGGAAGAGTACTTGTTATTTTTAGCCCAAGTGGATGGCAAACTATTCTTGGCTTCTGGGTCCATCTCTGTATTAGATTTGTATTGCTGCTGTAACAAATGAGAACAAGGTTAGAGGCTTAAAACCAAAGCTCCATAGTTTAAAATTTCAAATGGATCTCACTGGGTTAAAGTCAGTGTCAGCAGGACTGTGTTCCCTCAGGGAGAAAGCCCTTCCCTGTTGCTAGAGGGTCACATGCATTCCCCTCGTGGGGTCTCTTGCACATCTACAAAGCCAATATCACATCACTTAGACCTCCTCTTCTGCCTCACTATTTTATTAGGACCCTCGTGATTATATTGGACTCATCTGGAAAATTCAGAATCTTCTCCTCGTGACAAAGGCAGCTGATTCACAATCTGAATTCTATCTGCAGCTTTAATTATCCCTTGCCATGTAACTTAACGTATTCATAGGTTCCTGGGATAAAAACTTGAACATCTTTGTGGAGGGCATTATTCTGCCTACCAAAAGTCACCCTGGGTCAGGTGGCCACCTATGGACCTAGACTCAGGGCAGCTGGCTCCAAATCATATGGATTGATAGTGTTGAAAGGGAAACCCAAGTCTTTGTTACAAAAGAAGAAGGAGAGGCTGCTAAGAAGATTTAAAAAAAAAAATAGAGAAAGAAAAATAAATCAAACACAGTGTGGGGTGACAATATTCAATATTAGGTAGGAGGTGAAATTAATGATGAGCAAGTGTTTTTTATGTGCTAATATTTGATTATTTTTATCTTATGGCTCTGCCTAACTACAGATAAAACAAATTGCTAATCTTTTCTAATGATATAAATTCTATCCTCCATTTCTGGATGAAGCCCTGGAATTCCTATGCTCACATTTACTATTTTGCTTATGTTATGTTGTTCTCTGAGTCCTAGATGATTTAGGCCATTAGGATATGGGAGAGAAAAAGAGAGGTAGCAGGAGAGAGTATTGAAATAACAATTTTAAAATATATAGAAGGAATACTACCTTCCTTACCTGAGAAGTATATTTTGAAGGACACCTTCCAAAAGAGTCCATGACAGTTGGTAGGAAAGACAAAGTTTCCTAGGGGAAATAACCACAAAAAAACACACCTTTTCTCCAAACTTTTCTTTGAGAAAAGCAAAACAATAAAAAATGAAAAAAATGGGGTTGCCCATAACTGAGCATTTTTCCCTCCTTGCCTGCTGGTAGCTGAAATTGGATGGGGCCATGAAATTCTAACCAATTTCACTCCACCACAGGTGCCTCGAGTGATACATTTCCAGTCAAATGCACAGTTTAGGGCTACAGATGGTGGAAGAGATAGAAAGCAGAGGTAAGAATGAGGAGAGAGTCAGGGGAGACATTTTAGGAGAAGTGATGTGGTATTAATTTTTTTTTCAGACTCTGGAGTTCAATTTTTTTTTTTTTTTTTCTAGCATTGAAGTAGGAAACTTGGCTGGACATTTCTTGGGGGAGCATTTGTTGATATACATAACTCCTGGCCAATTTAGGGGTATCTATGGGAGTGGAATTATAGTCTGTATAAACATCTCAAGTGCTTTGAAGCTCTGCCAAGTCTTTTTAAACACATATCAGATAGAGCAGATCTGCCTCCCCAACAATGCATTGGCTCAGAATGGTGCTGTCCTTGGTGCTGATTCAGCACATGGCCAGCCTACACTTGGCCTGATTTCTGATGAAGAGCAGACTCACAACTTGCCTTGCTCCCTATTTCTGACCACAGGTCCACATTCAATTATGCACCCAAAACTTAGTTGAAAAGCCCTTTTTGTCCCCTCCAATGAGGCTTTCTTATCACTACAATGTAATCTTCATGAGAGCAGAAACATTATGCTCACTGCTTTGTCTGCATGAAGTAACATCTCACTCATACTAGAGTCTCGCTAAATTTATATCAAAGAAATTTACTACTAATAATGCCCTTGCTTTATTACTTATTCACTGGAACAGTACATATTTACACACATACCAAAATAGATACATGTGCACATATACACATACAAACAAAAGCAACTGGGTGTTTCTGTAGCATACTTTTCAGTTTATAGAGTATTTTCAAATTCAGTCTTTCCAATCAGCTTAAGTAACATGTTATTTGCCTCACTCTGTGCCTGGAAACACATGGTGGATACCCATTTTTCTAGGTAAACTGAATCAGGCTAATTTTAGAGCAAAGAAAACTAAATTTCAGAGGAAAATAGATAGCTCAAGTAAAACAGGTAAGAGTAGAGAACTGTCACATATATCCTACATGGTGTCACTATCTGGATGTTTTAACTTTCTCTTCTTTATGACTGAATTCAAGCACTACATCAGGAAATCACAACTCCTAACTTTTTGTCTCTTCTCAATAATGTTGCTGTTTTTGACATCTGGTAAGTTGTGGATCCTTGCAATACATATGATATACATATTTATATCCTTGCCATATATACAGGGTAAACATAAAGTTCATGTGCAATTTAAATAGTAAACTAATTTAAATTGCACATGAACTTTATTTCCACCTTGTATATGTGAAGTTTGTTGCCAGGAAGTGTTATTTGAAATTAGCACCACATTGCTTCATTCCTTATCTCAGTAATCTTGGCACTTAATTACCAGAGAGTAGAATGTAATGATGAGATGTGTTTTTCGTGACGGGTCTTTAGAAGAAGAATAACATGGATTCCCAATTCCCTTAATTAATAATAACCTTTTCACTCTCAGTTTTCATGGTAGATTGCTGAAAAGAAACACAAAGCCCAGCACATACAACAGTTGGTGAGGGCAGAATCATCATCGTCTCACTGTTCTGCATTTGTGTGCTCTGTTGAAGAGGTAGATGGCTTTGATGTTGTCTCAGGACTTTCAGGGATAAAGTTAGGCTGTGGCTGATCTCCTCCCCCTAAGCCCATGGTAATTCCAAAATCATACCTTAGGTAAAAAAGATAAAGATCAGCGGGGCCAGTAAGAGAAGAAAGAAATGAAATCAGAAAGAATGGGAAGGGCGGGAAGTAGAAAAGGATATGAGATTTCTTAAGAAGTAGAAAGCCTTTATTGAGCGTGCACTCTGTACCTCATTCTGTGAAAGTCCCTTTCATATTCATCATTGCAATAATTTGCATCTAACAGGCAGGCTGAAATCTGGGATGGATGAATGCATACTTTGAATCTTCCCAGCCATCTATGATTCAGTACGCACATTTTGCATATGAGGAAACTGAGCTACAGAGAGGTGAAGCACAGGCCAGGTCAGGAGTAGGTTTTGGAGGGCAAGAGAGACCATGGATCATTTCACACAAAGCAGGCTCTTCTGAAAGGCCCTGAGAAGGCAGAAGCCTGGAGAGGAACAAGTTATTCATGTAGCCATGATGTTATCTGAGAAGGACACTAGTTTTATTATTTTTTCTTATTGTATGTCTGAAAAAAATAGAAGGTCAGAAACTTGAAATGTCTCATCCAGGGGTATACATTGATTCTTCATTCATATATTCTCCCTTTGAGTGTCTACTCTGGGTAAGAAGTGAAACAAGCAACTCCTGCATCTAGTGGTTTGGAGTGTGTCTTTTTCTAGGGAGATACTGGCATCTAGATTTAAGGATGCTAAATGTAGGTGAGGTTAAAAACAGAGAGGACAAAAGAAAGACATTCCAGATAGAAGGCACAGTGTATGCAAACTCAAGGAGGCTTCAAGACATAAGGGCACAATGTGTTTTAGGGAGGGAGAGTGGTTAATTTCTTGTGGTGGAGGCATAGGATGCCTTGTGAAGCACTGTGGATGGTAAGACTAAAGAAGTTTGATAGTAAAAATTTGGGTTGTATCCTGCAGGCTAAGACAGACAACAGATTTTTAGAAGCAAGCAGATTGTGGGTTTTAGAAATATGAATGAAAGGATGGAGTAGGAGCCTCTGCTTCCTTTGCGTGACCCTGTGTGAATTCTCCCTTGCTGCAAAGTGTTGCACAGGCAATGACTGGAGAGGTGTTTCCAAAGGGTCGGGAAAGGGAAACAGATGAGTAACCTAGTTTGAGTCAGAGTTTTGCATTAGGAGGCTGAGCTGCTTGGTATAACAATTTACAACATTAAGTTGAAATGGGGTCTGATTGGCTGGAAAGCGCTTGGCCTACATTATTGCCCATGGAGTCTCTCTGCATCTGATTAAGCTGCAGATTTTGCTGGGCCTTCTCCTGGTGATCCATCATTATTCATGTCAGCACCAGGTCTGTCAGCCTCCCTCTACCACCAAAATTAATGAATTGAACTTCATGACCCACACGTTTGATGGGATGAGACTCTCTAAGTCAGCACAAGGCCATGGGGGATGGGCTGTAATTATTCCTTCTTCCCTCCAAAGGAGAGACTAAGACCCTCCCCCTCTTCTTTATTACCTTACTGGGTTGCTGAGCTGGCATCCTCAGCAGGATCAAGGGGGCCCAGGAATAAAGCTACAAGGAATACCAAGCACCTGAAGACTGAGCTAGTCTTGAGAGATGTAGCCCATCTGTGTCCCCACTGTATAGCTAGGAAAAATGAGATGGGAGATGAGTTCCACAGCAAAAAGCAAAGAGCGGAGCAGGGGCTACAACCAATCTCTCTTTTTCTCTGCTTCCTGTACTCTTTTACAGCTTGATTCCTCAGCTAGACTGGTCTTTCCTGACTGCTCATTTCTCCCATCTGATGAGAGTAGAGGGAGTTACATGTGTATCACTCCCCCAGTTTGCTGGTGGAACTAAAATTTAGCATCTCTATTTTTCTGCTGTGTCTTGTTACTCTTGACATCAAAGCCAAAATTTCCTGTGGTGGCTGGTGTCATGGGGAGAAAAGTGAGAAAAAGACATTAAATAGCGTTTCTGACCTAGAAAGAAACTTGGAGGTCACCTTCAATTCCTTCCACAGTGTCCATGTCACTTCTGCTTGCATGGATCTTGTGCCAGGCAGCTCACTGTTTCCCGAGGCAATCTTTCTAACTTTTGACAGTTTTGCCTATTTAGAAAGAACTGTCAAAATTAACCTAAAATTTGTGTTTATATGGTTGCTACCCTTTGGTCATAGTTCTGTCATCTCTGTTGGTGAAGCATGAATCTAATTTTTTCTTCCATGTTGGAGTTCTTTGAGTCCTTTAAGCTAGTTTTCATGCTGCCCCAAAATTAATGCCCACCCCTCCCCGCTAAAAAAATACAGTCTTTAGCCCATTAGTAAGCTCTTAAGCCCACATAATGAATCAGGACGGTATTTTCTGCAGCAAAATAGAATGAAATGGAAATGAACAGAATAGAGAATATCAGAGTAGATGGTAGAAAGGAACGACAAGCTTTGTTTCTGAATCCTTTGATGTTCGTGTGCATGTGTGTGAATGTGTGCACTGGGTCCCATTGAAACTTCTTTTTTTAAACCATGAGTGATGCTGTAAAAGTATTTCAAAGGATCCTGTTCAAAGTCTTTTTTCTATTTTTTTGAAGGCTAAATATTATTGGGACTAAATTCCTTTCCAGATTTGTAACCGACTGTGTCTCCAACAATTACTTAACCTCTGTGACCTTCGGTTTCCCCATTTCTTTCATGCATAGAAAGTTATGCATCCTCTGTCCTTCACAGCATTCTTGAGAGCATCAAATGTACTGTTGAATGAGAAACTAATTTAAAAGGTGAGAGGGTCTGAGTTCTATAATAACAGTAGTGGAGCAATGGTAGTAGTCATGGGAGAAAGAGCAATAAAAATCTCTCTTCTTCCTTCTTTATTTCTTCTTCTTCTTCCCTTCTCCATTTTCATGCTACTTTAAAAGAGTCCAGATTTGCCATCATTAGCTATTGAGACATAGAACATAACAATATGGTGAGATGAACAAGGGGTTTGCGAACAAAGAAACCTAAGTTCAAGTTCAGTCTCCTCCATCATTGGTTATATGATTTTGACAAGTGTTTTAACCTCTCTAAGCCTCTGTTGCTTTTCTTTTATGATGAAAATCTTAGTGCCTAACCAATGACAGGGTTTTATGACTGAATGAATTATGCAGTGTGTGTGGCACATAGGAGAACTCAATAAATCCTAGGTCCCTTCATCCTCTCCCCACGCTCAGAGGGGTATTTCTGAGGGTTATGCAAATTACAGATGCCTCTGGATTCCAGGAATCAATATTTGAGTTATCCCACTTTCCTGGCAGCCTCTGCACAAGGAAGGGGGGCAGGTTCCCCAGAAGGTGTAGGATGAGGAAGCACAGGTGTAAGGTGAAGCCTGGAAGAGGTTGCACCATAAGCTGGGCCCTGCTGCTCCTCGTCCGGTCATCAAATAGAGAAAATCGTCAGCACTTCCCTGCTAGCTCCCAGCCCTGGTGTGAGCTTGAAATAGAGAATGAGGCAGTGTTTTGTCAGTGATTTAAGTAGGAGGATTTTATTTTCATGTACATCACTTTAGGTCACACCAAATAGGTTTTTCCTTGGGTAGATGGGTATCAGTAGATGTGTGCTTCCAATGGAGTAAGTTTTTCCTGCCGGGAGCTGGGTCCTTTCCACTTGGAGGCTGAAGCTCCTTTGCCATCTAGCCTGCCCTCACATGTGGGATTTGCCCTGGAGGCCCTGTGCTGAGGTGGGCTGGGCCTCCCTCCCCTCGCCTCCCCTCAGTCTGCACCTGTTCTGGAGCCAGTGTGAGTCTCTCTGGCTGCATCCTGTGATCCAGCCAGCATGGCTCCTCCACATTCCCCCTACGTGCCTCAGCCCCAGGCTTCTTTCTGTGCTTGGCTCACAGTATTTTGTTTCCTGAGGGGCAGGGGCAGGACTTTCCTTCACTGCTGTGGTTAGACTCATCTCAGAAACCACCTCCTTCGGTAGTCTTTCACAGACTGTCCCAGCCATGAGACTGTGGGATTTAATCGACTTGGGTTTAAATTTCTGCTCTAGCACATATTAGTGTATGGCCTTAGGCTACTTCTGAGCCTACTTCCTTATCTTTATAATGGGTTTTAAACACAGAGTCTGTCAAGAGAACAACAGTGTTTAATGTAGTGTTATGTGTAAGGTGTTTTAGTACATGGTAAGCATTTAACTTCCCTGAGAATAAAAATTGTCTTATTTGCTGCCATATTCTAGCCTTCACACTAGGCCTGACACATGATAGGCATCTGATGAGTACGCACAGATAAACTGAATGAACTAAAAAATTAAAATGTTGGGCAGCTCCTGTGGCTAAGTGGGTAGGGCACCAGCCCCATATACGCAGGGTGGTGGGTTCAAAGCTGGCCATGGCCAAACTGCAACCAAAAAAAAAAAAAGAAATAGCCAGGCATTATGGCATGTGCCTGTAGTTCCAGCTACTTGGGAGGCTGAGGCAAGAGAATCGCCTAAGCCCAGGACTTGGAGGTTGCTGTGAGCTGTGACGCCATGGAACTCTACTGAGGGTGACAAAGTGAGACTTTGTCTCTTAAAAAAAAATAATAATAATTAAATGTTTGCCTCTTCCATCCTTTCTCTGAAGCGCTCTCCCTGGAAGCCTAGAGAGGGGCTGTTTATAATTAATATCAGCCCTAAATGGTCCTCACCAATTTCTAGGTGATTAGAAGGGGGAAAATCACTAGTCAGTTCCAGCCCCCCACCGCCTTCAGCCAGTGGAACTTCAATTATTTGTGTGTATCATACTGGCATTAACTAGCATTTAATTTCAAGAGAGTTTCTGAGCTGTGACTAACTGGGAAACAGCTTCTTTATATCAGTACTTTTTGAAAGATAGGTAGAGAAAACATTTAATAGGTCATGAAATATTTAGTGAGTCACAGAAAGTGTTTTTAAGAGAAATAGAAGAGGGCATAAAATAATAGAATTGGATAGAGTATGAAGTAATAGAACAGAATGGAATGGAAAGGACCAGAACAGAATGCAATATATAATCTAAAAGAATAAAAAATAATATAGAATAGAATAGACCAAAATGAGTAGCCATTGTAGTAAGGACAAGCTTTTATTATTATTATTATTTTTTGGCATATGAAACTTTAAGGAAAATTATATGCATTTATACATAATATGACAAATGTATACATGCCCATAATATATACATATGTATACATACATACATACATATGTATCATTATTATGGGCTTGGATGGGAAAAAGTTAAATACCACTGCTTTATTTGATAGTAGTCTGCCATGCCTTTCCTTTATTACCTAAGTTGACACTAAGCTTTAGGCCGCAAGTCTGGCCCTTCACAGGTGTTCAGGGTCTGTTGGTCAAATCGCACGGTGTGGGAAAAGCAAGATTTTGTTGCAGTAGTCCCTATGAGACATGGTAGCTAAGATGTATGGTGAATTTAGGAAAATAAATCAATAAAAACAATGATTGCTACTTAAGGATATTAAGTGCTACTTAAACATTTTAGGACAGGGCCGGGAACATAGTAAATTATCAATGACGGATAGCTGTCACCCTTGTGAGCCCACTTCCTCAGTTACTACCACTTAATGAATGCTTACGGGATATTTCGATGAATCTTGTCATTTATTCTTCACACCACCCTTCGAAGGTAGCTTTGAACACCCCCATTTGACAGAAAAATCTGAGTGAAAAATCTGAGTCTCAAAGAGGGAGAGTCATTTGCCCAAGGAAGGACATCTCGGTAGAAGCAGAGCTGGCACTGGGCACCCTCACCCTTGCCTCTTCTGTCAGAATCAGAAGCTCTAAGCTTTCAGGAGGGGCAGGCAGGCCATGAATGCTCAGATGCAGTACTGCTTCCTTAGGCTGACGGTCAATGCAGGTAAGAACTCCTGACCCTGTGGCTAGATGGGGCTGGGGTGGAATGCACAGAAATTATTGAGGCAACTGCTATTTCCACAGCCAGTTGTCCTGAGACTAACCTCAGCTTCATTCTATTCAGGAGGTCATTGCAGCCCAGCCTGACCCCACGCGGTGCCCTGGCTGCCCCTGTCACGGGTACTGTGACATGTCCATCCAGTATTGCCTGCTCAGAGGACTGCATCACCTCTTGGAATGCTCCAGCTTCCGTTTCCTTGTTCTTAAATGGAGCAGGTAATCCCTGCTCCTTTTAGGGGGGGTGAATAGTCATGGGGAAGACAGGCAAAGCAGGAGGCGGAGTTTTGGCAGAGTAGACCCTTACTAAATGGAAGTCCTTTCTGCCCCTGGTAACCACGTCCAGCACGACTCCAGTCGCTGGCTTCCTGACATACCTGCTCTTTCTCTAGCCCAGGGGAGCATTTCAGCAGACTGGTGGCCACAGAAAGGTCTCCGGGAATGATCCCTTGCCTGCAGCGCTGATTGCCGCGGGGCACTCCCGAGGATGTTGCTATTCCTGGCTTCTGGACCCTGCAGCTCCTCCACTGCTCTCCTGCCCTCCCCTTGCTGAAAGGAAGCAAGGAAGGCAGAACAGAGCTGGGAGATTGCTGTGGCTCTCAGAACCCTCAGATCTAGGTATGGAGAGGAAGAAAAGCCTCATCAGAGGCCTGTGCTGTGGCTAGGCCCAGGCTGTCCTTCCAAGGCTGCTGGAGCGCCCGTCAGCCATGGTGCTGCTGGTGACCACCTGGCGTTCCAGGCAGCCAACCAGAGACAGTCTGCATCCTCTCTTTACACCTGTGTGATTCCTATCAAAACTGCATGACGCATCAGTGTCCCCATGTCAGAGGAGGGTGCTGTGATTCCGAGGTGAAGGACTTGGCTAATCAATAATAGCGACGGCAGATAGCATCATGTGGCACTTAGTGACAGCCAGGCACTGCTGCAAGTGCACATTGTTGGGAAGCCAGCATTCAGTCCAGGGATGTCTGACTGCAGAGCTCTATTTCTGCAAAGGTAAGATGCTGCAAAAAGCCCTGATGCAGGTTTAAATTCATGCTCCCACTGCCCGGCCTGCATTGACGCTGCAAATTCCTAATCCTTGGCTGAGCTTCAGCTTCTTCATTTGACAAATGAGGGTGATGATAACTGCCTCATAAAGTTGTTGATTAAATAGTACAAGACATATATAGTCCCTGGAAAATATAAAACACTCTAACAACATAACAGTGATTTTATTTTATTTTTTTTAATGGCCTTGTGAAAAGAACATAGTTGGGAAATACTGGACCATTTGCACCATGTGGACAGAGACGGGATCAGTCCTGTTCCTTGTAGTGTCCTTGGTAGTAATTCTGGGTCTGACACTTTGAGGATTTCAGGAAGTATCAGTTGAATGACGCTCGGTCAGATTAATTGGGTAAATGAATGAATGAGTGAATGAAGGCAATCAAATCAGGTATTAGTGGTATTTTCTGAACTTATGTTCATGCATTTTTGGAATGAAAACCACTGGCCTTCAAAGAACTGAAAACCACCACTGTTTAGTTCTGCCTTTAGACTTCTGGCCACCGATGGGCATGTGTGTGCAGAGTGAGGAGGCTGAACTTGCTGTTCAAGGGAATCAGGTTCTGTCCTGGAAGAGCAGTCTGTCTATCTGACTATCAAGTGAACCTGACCTTGACTTCCATATGGTTAAGACACTCATCCTCATCATCATTAGGCAATGTAAAAATCTCTTTTTCCTTTTCTGAAGACACTTCTGCAACTCAGAGAATATCATTTTATCAGACGCTATTCTGAGAAATTTAATTTGAGAGTACGTTCTTACCTCTTTCCTATATAACATTCAGAAATGATAACAGTTCTGCCTTCATGGAGATGTATCCTTTCTAATGTAACCTCTTCTTTTAGTGAGCTCCTGAGTCTTAGGCTTGGGTCTGTCTGGTACTTCAGGCCCTTTGGGGGCTTTTTCTGTCCTGCCTCTTATGACTACCTGATCTGGACCATAATCTGGCCTGGCAACAAGTCGTCCTGCTTGCCCTTTCACTGTTCTCCTGGCCTCCAGGTTTGTGTTGCTCCGATTTATTCTCCACACTGCTACCAGCTTGAACTTTCTGAAGCCAAATCTGATCATGTTGCCTATGAGTATATGTTCAATGAAGAGCTTAATAAAGGAATGGTTTTGGTAGGAAGCCAGATCAAATAATTAGAATAATACTTCTTTAAAAAACCATCCATCTTTAAAGTAATAGAAAAATGGAAATATTTGTTAAGGATTAATTGATGCAAATATCCTGCCCAAGGGAAAATGAGGAAAAAATTACCGCAGATAATCATTCCTTACCTGTCTGTATGAAGGATTTTACAAGTATCAGTCTATCTATCTCTGTGACCTCACTTGATCTTTTCAACAAACTTGTGAGGTAGGAGGGCAGAGACCTTGACAGGCAAAATAACTGTGTTGAACCAGGTCAGACAGGTTGAAAAGAATGAGGCCAGTGCTCAAACCTGGTCTTCTGACTTCCAGCCCACTGTCAGTTCCTATGTCTGCATTTCTGAAGACTGGCGGTCAACATGAGTGTGTGTGCCTGTGTGCACATGTGTGCAAGTGTGTAACTGGAGGTGGGGGTAGTTCATAGAAAACCTTCTGGTCCCACCTGGATGCTGAAGTCACTATGGGGCAGTGGCCCCTGGAAAGACCCCAGGTGCAGAGAGTGTGCCTGCCACATCAAATGAAACTGATGTATTTTGCTTCCAAAAAACAGGGCTGGCACTGAGTGTGGGCGGTTGGTGAATTTCTCCAAAAAGAGAGAAAGGAGATGAGGAGGCGGTGACATTCTCTGGGGAGACAATCACCTCGAGGGTCCTTGAGGCTCAGGTTTCAACAGGCTGGGATACAAAAGGCCCGGAGCCTTGGATTCCAGCAGTAAAGCTTGAGGAAGTGCCCTCTTAAATGTGAGTTTCACTCTCTCCATATTTAAAATGAAAAAGAAAAAAAAAAAAAAAAGGCAAGGTCAGTGGTTTTCAAGTCATGGTCCTTCATACCTAAAGGATTTGTCGAGGTGCCTCAGGACCAAGGGAAGGGGTGGGGGATGTCACAGAGAGGGACAGCACTCAGAAATGTACCTGAGTACTCAGTCTGCTCCCCGAGCACACATCTGCATCATGCATAGAGATACTGCCCTTTTATATGTTTTATATTTTGGTCTTTGAGTGTAAAATTTCATTTGAACATAGAGCTCTGCTATGAAATAAAGTTTGAAAACCTTTGGGCAAAATGATCTTAAATGGCTTTCCAGTTTGGAAAATCTGTGAAAGGAGCATTAGAGTGAAAATAAAGCCTTCACTTTCAAGTACTCAGTTGACGAAGGAGAGAGGACAGGTTGCAGGGAGGCAGAAGTGAGGTTGAACACAAAGGACAGGAAGAAGCTGCCGACATTCTCTGTGACTTTGAGATGTAAGTCTGGGGAAGACAGCCTTTCTGCGGATGCTTTCTTACTCCCTCTTTTTCCTTCTGGGTATATTGCCTTTTATTCCCCTTTCTTCTTCTCTCCAAGCATCTATGTGAAGAACCATAGAGGACTTCAGCAGTTGTGCATCATCAAGCTACAGTTCTATCCTTTCCTTTTACAGTAGTGACTTACAGAAATTGGTCATGAGAACAGGTGTTTTAAATACTCATTGAAAAGTTCATTGAAAACAAGAGTCAGCAGAGGCAGCTGCCGTCCCAGAATTCTGCTGGCTCAGGCATCCCATTGCCCCAGATCTCAGCATCAGCAGTGAGGCAGGGCAGCCCAGATGAAGTCTGGTGTACACGACACCAGGTGATTCCAAGAGAACATGGGAGTTTGGCTTTGAACTTAAAAGCAGGTTGTTGGCACCATACCCTCCATGTCTTTTTACCTTCTCTGCATGCACTATTTGGGGTCAGGACTACATGCCATCTCTCTGCTCTTTGATCAAATACATGATTGCATAAACTATGCATAAACTTCACAAACTCTGCTTCTGTCTCTAGAAAGGCCCACTCGCCATAGACATAGCTTGTTGATGTCCAAGAACTTTGGACAAGTGCTAAAGTGTCAGCCTGTTCCCGAAGCACACATCTGTTTAGATCATCACCCTCCTTGGGAGCTGCTTGTGCACTTAGGAATTAACCTAGCACCAGGAACTCACTTCTCAGGATATCTAGGATCTAAACCTGGCAACTTCACCCTCTCCCACCACTCCCGTCCTTACATTTTCTATCTGCACTAGACATCATGAACTTCTTATAGCAACTAAGATGCTGTACGGTGTTTTAACTGCGAAGTCTTTGTTCACACTGTTTTCTCTAGCTGGAGCACGTGCTCTTTATTTGATTCTGCATATGCCAGAGGAACTGATGTTGATTGTGTTTCAGAAGTTTCAGCTTCTGTGAGAATCTGTTTTAGCTTTCATACTCACCATTTGAATTGTGTAAACATCTAAGGTGTGTACATGCATACCATCCTGAATGGACATGCACCATGACACTGAACTTCCTGTAGTCAAGGTCCCACTGCTCCTGTCTGTAGTCCCAGAGGTCTGGGAATGTTTTGAGATGGGAGATTATCTCGTTCTTCTGCCAGAGCCTGCCACATTGGGAGACACCAGTGAGTACATGTGATCACCTTTGGGCTCCGTTTTACTTTTTGGTTAGGTGCTGATACTAGCAAGGTCACTGGAGAGGGGTATCTGAGACATACAAAGGAGAGGCTGTCTGCCAAAGAGCTTCATGTGCCATGCTTCCCATGAAGAGGTTGTCACTGTTAACAGCCACCCTCATGGGCCATGTCTTAGAAGCACCTGCCGCACCCCAGGGACGTATGCCAGGCGGTGCGTGCCCAAGACCTCTAGGGAAAGGGGATGGTACTGCCTTTTCCTCCTCTTCCTCTTCAAAAATGAGACTTTTTGTTTACTTCCAGAAGGGTAGCATACCCAGACCTGAGGATCAATCCCTTACAGGTGTGGGCTGCTGGCGTGTGACCACATGGCTTCCTCAACCGTTAGGAAGGAGATAGTTGGCCTGAGTGAGCACTTATTTATTTATTCCTTATTTTTAATACATCACAAACCCAGATTTCTTCCAGGACTATATCTAGGACAAATTGTCCTATTCCCACCAGGGAGGTGGGTGTTGCTGTCCCCTTTTAACAAAGGAGGGAATTATAGGTTAGAGAGGCTACTCACCCAGGGGGGTGCCCTAGAGTGGGAGTCAGCACATTGTACCCCATAAATGCATTCATGTATGCAATTATGATTTAATAAAAAAATTGTTAAGAGAAAAAAATATCCTAATAGAAAAAAATTAAAAAAAAAATCAAAATACAGATAAGTTTCTTATTAGATACTCTCTCTTCACATCTCCAATTCTTATGCCTTCCTGATCTCTTCATCGTTTTCTTCTCCCACCCCGTCATGATCTTTCTTTTTCTATTTTTCTCTTCAAACTTCTGGACAGTCTCCACCATCCTCTGGTCATGGTCTTCCTCATCAGGGCTTTTGCCCTCTGGGCTGTTTCCAGAGTGTTCTTTTCATTGGTAAATCTGACCTGGTTGCTTTCCTGTTTATAGTCCCTGCAAAAAACTGAATCCTTCACCTTTCCAGATGTTCGTTCAGGCTCAGGTTTGAACCATCACTCCAGGGCCAGTGCCCACCTTTGCTCTTCTTGGAGCTCAGAGCTGTGCAGAGATACCTGCCCCCTGGCGGTGCGGTTCTCCCCTGGCTGCCCCCTCCACCCCTCACCCCCACGATGGAAGGACTTGGCAGGGAAGGTGCCCTTGATCTGCCAATCTCATGCCTTAGTTTCTAGCACAGTGCCTTGCACACACTAGATGCTCAGTGAACATTTAGTTAATTAGATGAAGAAATGCATTTGATGCTCCATGTTCTCCTTTACCTCCATCCTCTTCCGTAGGATTTAGGGATTGAAACTATGAGCTCTAATATCCACTGCCTATTTGGGAGAGAAGCCAGCAGGAAGCTATTGAACTGACACTTTCATAGCATTTTACAAATTACAAGCCATTTTACACACATTAAACTCTGTTTGATTCTTACAACAACCTGTGAGCTCGGCAGTGGAGATTTCCATTCCATTGTACAGAGGAGGACGCCGAGACTTGGAAGGGGTGCATGGCTTGTCCTCGGCCACACAACTCGTGCGCCATGGCACCCAGATGTGCACCCTGCATGATTTCTGTTGCTCTAACCCTTGGTTTCCTCCCCTAATGAAAACACTGTGTCTTAATTGCAACAAATGAGGGAAGGAAAAGCTAGAGTAATTATTGGTGACACATTGAGCAAGTGTGAATCTCGTGGAAAAATTGAAATGCTTCTTTCTGTACCTTCAAGGACTTTTTCATTACTCCTAATTCCTCACATTTGTGTATCAATTTGGAGGTTTGCAAAACAGTTTTTTTTTTTTCTGTCCTAGATTCCATTTGCCTCATACTCAGTTTGGTGGAGTGGGCAGAACAAGGTTTTATTTAACAAAGCTATTTTGTATTTTGTATTCCTTGTGCCATGCACTATGCCAGGGATAGGGAAATAATTGTGAGCAATCAGACGTGGCTTTTGTCATCGTGGAGCTTAGAATGGGGTGGAGGGGGAGGACTAGTAAATACTTACCCGATGTACAGGGTCCTAGGCATAGGGTAGCTGGGGATGGCTTTCCTGAAGCGGCAGAGACCTAAAGAGTGGGAAGAAGCTAACAGGCAGAGAGTGGTGGGGAAGAATGCACACAGCAGGGAGACTGTGTGCAAATACCAGGAGGAAGAAGTAAGGCTGTTTGTTTTGAGATGATCATGAGTAATATGAATGAGTCAACTGAAAACCGTAGAGCACAGGACACACCTCGAGACACCAGCGCATTCAGGGGTACCTGGAACCGTAGCAGAGACCTCATGCCTCCCAGGCCTATCCAGTCTCCTTGGCTGCACTAGGGGTCTCCACCTTTCAGGAAGCAGAAGAGCATCTTAGAGCAAGAGGCTGGGGTGCCTGGGTCCAAACACAGAAGCTGAGGACTAGCAGAGCAGGCTCCATCTGCTGAGACCCCAGCAGCCCTCAGCCCTGTTCCTCTGCTTTCTGCAAACTGGGCCTCCCGCCACTTACAGATTAGTCACAGATGCTGCAAATGCATCCACAATATTGTGTCAAAAAAGACGTGCAGCGGCATTTGGATAGCAGGCTTATTAGCCTGTTATTACCCATTCACCCAAATATTCCCACTAATCAGCCTTCAGATGGGCAGGATTAATTGGTTACAATCCTAGCACTGGGCACATCTAATTGAAATGGATGCGTTCGCCTTTCAGAACAGACAGCTTATCCATTGCCATTACACAGAGAGCACGCCCTGGCCTGTGGATTTTGCTGTCAGGGCTGTGGAAGGATGAATGGAGCTCTTTCCTCAGTTTTGCTCAGGGCTGTGGCCACCTTTGACTTGAATCAGATCAGTTTGCTGCATGTTCATCTTCCCTACAGGACTGGGAGCTACTTGAGGGCAGATCTGTCTTCATTAGCATTAGATCAGGCTGCATATGACTAAAAATGCCAGAATAATAGCACCTAAAACAAGATGAAATTTATTTTTCCTTCATATGAAACAAGTTTGATGATCGAGAGCCAAGTCTGGTCTAGCAGCTCCCAGTGTCTTCAGGGACTTAGGCCATATTCCTTCCCCCCTCCCTCTCTCCCTCCCTTCCTTCTGCCTTTTTTCCCTCCTTTCTTCCTTCCCTCCCTCCCTCCCTCCTTTTTTTTCTCCCTCCCTCCTTTCTTTTCTTCCTTCCTTCTTCCCTCCCTTCTTCCCTCTGTTCTTCCTTCCCTCCCTCCATCCCCCCCCTTTCTTTCTCCCTCTCCCCTTTTCTTCCTTCTTCTTTCCCTCCCTCCTTCCTTCCATCCTTCTCTCCCTTCTTCCCTCCCTTTCTCTCTCCCTTCCTTCTTTCCCTCCTTCTCCCCTTCCTCCCTCTCTTTCTTCTCACCTTTTCTTTTCTTCCTTCCTTTCCTTTCTTTCCCACCATTCTAAGGTGAGGCGTTTATCTACAGGGTCCAAGATAACTGCGGGAAAATTACTTAATTATCTTCAAGATCCAAACAACACAAAGAAAAGACAAAGAAAGGAAAAATGAACCGTCCCTCCCTGATGAGGCTGCTCCATGGGGATTTTTGGAAAGTCCCTCCTGATACACATACACACGTCTTGTTGGCCAGAACTTAGTCACCTGACTCAGGTGCAGTTGTTAGCTGGATATGTACTGATTCAAGCAAATCCAGGACCCGTTCCTAAGGAAAGGGCAGCCATGTTGGGTAGCCACCTTAAAGTATATGACAGGGCCTCTGGATCAGAACCAGCTTCATCATCCTTCACAACGCCATCTTTGTACATTGTGGGAGAGGGATAAGCATTCAAGGTAAAAGAATCAGGCTCAGATAAACCTTGGTATTAATGCCAGCTCTACTATTTACTAGCTGCAAAGCTTGGGCAAGCTTTATTTAGACTTTTGAACCCAGTGTCTTTATTATGGTAATGGTCACACTGTCTCTGTAGGGTGGTTATGAGGATTCAATGAGTGAATTCTAATCAAGTATTTAGCAGGGCTTCTGGCCCATAGCAAGGCATCAATAATTGATAATTTCCAGGCACATGCATGGTTGTCTGTCCTCACCGAAGGAATTATATCCTATTTTAAACAATTCTGGCCTTAGAGTGCAGAAGACCTATGTTTGAGACTTGCTTAACTGTGTAGCCTCTGGCAAGTTGCTTAACCTATCTGATACTCAATTTCTCTTCTGTAAAGTAAGTTTAATTCAATCTGCACTCAGTTATGAGAATCAAAGAATTGCTTTCTAACACACAACCAAGTGCTACACAATTAGTAGGCAGTGTAGTGAAGTGAGAAAATCACAGCTAGGGAGTCAGACGACCTAGTTTCACACCCGGGCTCTCCCACTTCATAGACACACAACTCTGGCCACATCACATGACCTTGCTGAGCTTGTGGTTTCCTTATTAGGAAAGAGGAATGCCAAATACTTTCTCTTGCAGATTTTGTGTTAAGAATTGAAGGGAATTATCTATGCAAATGCAAAGTGCCTGGAAAATAGAAGACTCTAAATAAATTACAGTGATGATTATGGTAGTGGCAATGATTATGATGATGATGACAATGATGAATTACTTAATATTTGTTGAATGAAGGAATAAATGAAAGAATGAATGAATTGATAAGCAAACTAGAAGCCTAGAGTCAGTGTCCTTTCTCTGCAGAGCCGCACAGAGGGAACTTGCAGAGCTAAGCTGCCTGTGGGAATGTGAGAGTGGCTTTTGCTCTGGGCAGCCCCAGCAGTACTTGGCTTATTCTATACACTGACAGGGGCCACATATTATGTGCTGAGGGGCTCCCTTAGGGAAGTCTTCTTATCATGTCCCTAGGAGGGCAGATTTTTCAACTAAACATTGCCTACAGTCATCCTTAGGCCCACTTGTGGGCTCTGGAGAATTGACTCCCTGCAGTGGCTGAGGCCTTAACCCTGCCTTCAAGGTCACCTGGGTGTATGTATCTGGATGGGTCTGGGGTAACATAAAGCATTTGTTACCCAGAGGGTGAGATGGTTGCATCACTGATGCTTTTCACTTCTAACAAGAGGCGATAAAACCTTTGTACCTCCAGCCAGCATATCCCTGCTCCATTTCCTTGTTAGCCTTGCTTTTCTAGACTCTTCCCGACTTGCCTCTGTTAAATACATCAAGTACTAAGGACCCGGAGCTCATTTGGTACAGGGAGAAACTCAATTATATCCACCAGCAGAGTGTAAAAGGAACAGAGGTTTGAGATATATTTATAGGTTATAGCCTCTAGGTGGAAACTTGCCAATTTCTAGTCCAGCAATCTATAGGAATGCTTGGGACGATGTCGGCTAAGTCCAGGAGAATGGACCCAAATGGAAACACGCTGCAGGAGGATTTATAGTAATGTGAATGTCAAAGGTAGCTCCATGTTAAATGAAACTAATTGGACCCTATAGAATGGAGGTTGTAAACTGAGAACCCAAGTCCATGTCTAACCCATGGATGAATTTCATTTTATGTATAGTTGGGCCACCCAGTTTAAAAAATAATAGGTTGTTCCAAATTTCAAAGTTGTATTTCATAGGAAAATATAGATGCTGTATGTATGTGTGTAAAAATTACATGTTCTGCTTGGTTGGTCCACATTCTTGGATGGTGAACACCAGCTGAATTTCAGTAGCAGATGCCCCTTTAGAAAGATCACGTTTTCAGTAGTTCACCGCAGCCCCTCCCCATGGTATCTTTTATTACGCCCTGTTCATGTCCCCCTTTATATGTCCTGTAGGTGTGTGTGTTTGGGCCTTCTGCTTCATAAGATTCCCACTGCTTGCAGTGATACAAATGTCAAAATGACCTCTAGCTTGGATGAAACTAGATGGGTCCTTTAGAAGGTACTCCTGGCTTGTAGGAGTGCAGTTGTCAAAGTTTCTTCTAGCTAAAAACATATCCAAACTAATCCATTAGAAAGAACTCCTGAGTCACGCAGCCTCAGAGGACCCACTGTGTCAACTCTGAAAAGCATCAAAAGGACAAATTCACCTCGGTGGAGTTTTGTTTATTTGTTTCAGTTCATGTCAGAGCTGTTGGTCCCACTGGCATCGAATGGCCTTAGGCTCAGAAAAAGCAGCTGGCATAGAGAGAACTGTCCTTCTCTCCCTCTCATCTTGAATGACTCTTTTATGGTGGACAAAGGAGAAGTCTGGGCTGGCTCAGATGGAAAGGAGAATTGTGCCCAGAACTCCAGCAGTCAGGGAGGGAGTGTGTGACTTCTGCTAAAGCCTCATAATTTGCAGAAAGTGAAGAGAACAAGCTGTGGGGTGCTGGAAATCTCTGCCGCAGAGACAAAGACTGGATCCTAAGTCAAGTTCTATTGTGCTATATGAATGTAGGCTACCCTCTTTCTTTTTTAAAATGGTGATTGGAATTAAAATAAGCTCAAGAAACCATTGCAAAGATCCTTATCAAGGAGGAGAAACTGGCTCACACAGTTGAAGATGAATGGGCAGGTCTGTAAGGTTTATTTAAGGGTAGCCCTAGTATCTGTTCTGAATTTATAATGACTGCACTTAATATTCCTCGCTCCCTGGTTTCTTGGCCATCGCAGCTGTGTGGCTCCATGGACTACCCCCAATCTCATGTCTTTCTCCTCTTGCTTTCCTCACTTGGCTCCAGCCAGGACAACCTCATTTATAGTCATTGCTTCAGCCTTGAATGCCCTTTTCTTTATCCTGAAATCCTATTCAAGGCTCAGTTCCTCCCCCTTGCATCCTTCCCAATATCCTTCCACCATCACACATGCACTCACACCCAGAGCTGACTGGCTTTGGGATTCAAATCCCAGCTCTATCACTTACTAAGATCATCCCACAGTTTGTGAGGAGGACAGGGCAAGGAAGATGATGTCCCAATTCTTCTCCCCAACTCACTGGACCACCCACTTCACTGGTGGCCCATCTAAGTCACCAGTGTCACCATGGGCAGATTGCCTGACCTCTTTTCAAGCCTCAACTTTGTGTTCATACAAAGACAATGACAACAAACTTGCTGTGGTTTGATGTAATGGATTTTCAACTTTTACAATGGGCTTATTAGGGCATTAACTGCATTTTCAATTCATAATATTTTCAACTTATGGGTTTATCATGTCATGACCCATCGTTACTCAAGGAGTACCTATACTATTTTTCTTACAGTGCTGAAGGAATTAAATGAAGTAGCAAACTAACCAGAGGTTGTCATTTCTGATACTAAGTGAGCACACATCAAATGCTCTCTTTAAGTACAGAGAAAAAACTACATTCATTTTGCACTCCTTTACAGCCCATGCCTGACCCTAGCACAGAGGGTGCTCTCCTAGCACGGAGAAGGCAGTGGCAGCACCAGTCTAAAGTCATGTCTTTATCTTCTTTGATTTGAGCAGGAAGCTTAACTTCTCTGAGCCTTAGTTTTGCCTTCTAAGAAATGGAAATGGTTCTTTTTGGCTTTCAGAGAGCTGCTGTCTGCTTTGCTTGGGCAAAGGAATGGGGGTGGGGCCAAGTTGGAATGTCTCTGGAAGCAGGAGAGAGCACTGTGCAAATGTTAGCCCTTTATTATCATTCCTAATACCAACAGCTTCTTTTCTCCAGTGGCAGCCTGGAGCCACTTGCTGCCTGGATAACAGTGGCCCAGATGTTGCCAACATCTGCCTGCTTCTCTGGGCTTTCACGGGGAGGGGGAACAAAGGTATGAGAAAGGAAATGTGTGCACAGGCTTCACCACTGCCTCCTGCTGCCCCTTCCCACTGCAGTCCCCTGGGAGGAGAGGCCACAGTCTGTGCCATCTGGGCCCTGTGATTACTTCCTCCCTGGGGAGGTCTTGGACTTCAGCCCCAGGCTGGAGGGAGTGAGCTGGGGAGAAGTTGGCAGTTGGTGGCACTGGAGAAACTCCACTTTGTTTGTTGGTTGGAAGCTTGTCCAAAAATGTAATGGGGCTGGGTGTGGCTCCTGCCTGTAATCTCAGCACTCTGGGAGTCTGTGGCAAGTGGATCACTTGAGCTCAGAGTTCGAAACCAGCCTGAGCAAAAGTGAGACTGTGTCTCTACTAAGAATAGAAAAACTAGCCTGGCATTGTGGTAGGTGCCTGTAGACCCAGCTACTCAGGAGGCTGAGGCAAGAGGATTGGTCCCATTACTAGGCATCTACCCAGAACAAAAAAATCATTTTATTATGAGGAGATTTGCACTAGATTGTTTATCACAGCTCAGTTTACAATTGCCAACATGTAGAAACAACCTAAGTGCCCACCAACCTGGGAATAGATGAACAAGCTGTGGTGTATGTATACCATGGAATCCTATTCAACGATTAAAAAAGATGGAGACTTTACATCTTTTGTATTAACCTAGTTGGAGGTGGAACATGTTCTTCTTAGTAAAGCATCACAAGAAGGGATAAGTATGAATCAATTGTACTCAATTCTAATTTTATGTAAATATATTATCTAATAGAAGGGGGGTGTGAATCAGGAGAGGGGAGGTGGGAGGGGGATGGTGGGTCATGGTGTATGGCACACTTCTTAGGAGCAAGACACAATTATAAGAGGGACTTTACTTAACAACCACAATCAGTGTAACCTAATTCTTTGTACCTTCAATGAATCCCAAACAATTTTTTTAAAAGAAAGGGGCAAAAAAAAAAAAAAAGAGTTTGATGTTGCCGTGAGCTATGATACCAGAGCACTCTACCCAGGGCCACAGAGTGAGATTGTGTCAAAAAAAAAAAAAAAAAAAAAAAAAAAATATATAAATATATATGAATGAGCAAAGGAGAAGGAGCTCAGGGTGGGATATGGATCCTGGCGGCTGGTGCAGACATGTGGTCCTCATTCCTCACTTGACTGTGAGTGCCACAAAAGGAGGGCCATTGTCTGCTCTGTTCACTGCTTCTGTCTCTAGTGCCTAAAGCAGAGTAGTTGTTCACTAGTGGATGGATGGCTGGATGGATGGATGGACGGACGGAATTCATTAGCGTTTAAAAGAGCATGTTAAGTGTTCCCTTTTCTCCACATACACGCCAACATCTGCAGGCCTCTGCAGGCCTGCACCCAGCCAGGAACTCCCTGGCCACCGCCTGGCCCTGCACCCCACACTTGCCGGGCTTCTGTAGGTCTGCCTTCTGTCAGGGACTCTGCCCGAGACCTCCAGGTCCCTGGCCAGGGACACGCCTGGAGACTGCTCGGGCCTCTGCCTGGCACCCATGAGGCCTCCGCAGGCCAGCCTTCTGCCAGGGACTCTGCTGGCGACTCTTACTGTTATGAATCTTAATGTAAATATCAGATATGCAGGACGTATTTTCATTGTTGCAAAGGGGTCATAACCCACAGGTTGCGAACCACTGTTACTGAATAAAGTAGCCCCAAATGGGCTAATTCCCTGTTAATTTTCTGTTATTCTTTCCTGCACTCAGATTTATGGTGATTTCATTTATTACTTTTTTTATTTTACAAATATTTACTACAGACCAAGGTTTTAATACTGGTCTCTACTAGGAATTATTAGCATGAATTTTACTTCCATCCAGCCTTCCACATTATAGAGACAAATGGAAAAGTTGGCATTCCCACACTTTAGTAAACATAACAAAGCAATGTAGTGTCAGGAATGAGATGCAGAGACTGTACTAATAGAGTTAGAGGACAGATTAATTTTATAGGGAAAATAAAAGAAGATCTGTATAGCAGAATATTCTTTTGGTCTTGAAAGAAGTGATGGATTTAGAAAATGGCAAGATGCAGAAAAAGGGAGGTAAGAAGAAGAAAAGAGGACATAGGGTAGAGCCTGTGGCTCAGTGAGTAGGGTGCTGGCCCCATATGCTGAAGGTTGCAGGTTCAAACCCAGCCCTGGCCCAAAACTGCAAAAAAAAAAAAAAAAATAGAAAAGAGGGCATAGCAAAGGGAAGTAAATATATATACACAAAGGTAGGGAAACAGGTTAACATTGCTACCATTTATTAAATCTTGTTGTTCCTAGGTGCCTTATATGTGTTCTTTCATTTGCATTTAAAAGAACCAAAAAAGGTGAAATGTGATAAAATTTATTTTATAGGAAAAAATAGAAGTCAGTTAGAAAGAAGACCCTTTTCCTCTAACTGCAAAATCCATGTTTATTTCCAGAATCACATATCAGGTAGCTAAAAGTGATATAATGCACTACAGTACAGATCACAAGGCTTCTGCCGGAGATTAGTGACAAATTATTATGGATGCCCTTGTGTGTCTCAGAAGGGAAGTTTGGATTCTTCATGGAGTGAGGGCAAGTCATTCATTAATGCATTTATTCATGTAACAGTATTTATTGAGATAATGTAATGTGCAGGCAAACTAAGTCCTGAGGATACACGCGCGAACAAGACAGACAATGCCATAGAAAATGTGTATTAGAGAATATGTTAAAATATGTGTCCTCTTACTTCATATGTGACTAAAAAGGAGGGAAAAATAACCCTGAACTCTTCAAGATGTTTTATTGTTTAACAGAAGTTACATTTATTTCTCAGATTTACGACACCAGACTAGCGTGTGGTGTACCTTTATCTCAAACCAGATTTAGTCTAGAGTCAGGCTTAGATTAGGAAACAATATTATATAACCCCATAAATTTTGCCCCCTTTAAAGAATAAAAAAGGGAATGATGACTACCTTGGCTCTTCCTTAAATTAAACATCTACCAACTTGCTTTCATCTTTTATCTATTAACTTTAATTTTCCATTCATTATTACTACACAATTGGAGAGAATAAAACTTCTCATCAAAATAAGGAGTTATTGGCTCTGAGTTTTTCAGATATAAAACAAAAATATAGATGCCATCTAGTGTAGTAAACTATATAATATTTAGAAAACTTAAAGTAATATAATAATATTAGTATATTTAATGTGTGGTGATGGCCGGATAACCATATGGAATACTTTAATACACATCTGTTCCCTTTTTTGATTAGCACTAATTTGCCTTTCTAAGATACCAGTGTATTCCTATCTCCAGATTTGGCATTTTTATGTCTGTTATTAAAATGAGTTTTCATATATCTTTGTTGTAAACAGCAGAAAAAACATGTATGTTTTCATTTAAAAGAATGCCTTGATATTTTAGCTGTTAAATTGTTTTTAATTTCAAAATGTAAGATTCATATTGCTGTAGTTTCAGTTTAAAATGCACAAAATATCCTTTTTTAAAATTTAAAATAAAAGATATTTAAGGATATACATAAACATATATGATTTGGGGACAAATATTTTCAAAATGTTTGTAACTATAAGTACCATAAAACACTTAACATTTCGCTTTCTGAAGTATTTTTATATGTGGAATTTTAATAAATTTGACCCACACTGAGACCGCATATTTGAAAGCAGTGTAGTAGTTTGTATTTATGCTAGCCTAGGCAGAGCAACCTAGTTGAATATTCTTATATGATTTTGCCAGGAAACTTTTTATTTGAAGGTAAGAAAACTCATATTTAGAGAAATTAGAATGGGCTAAAAAAGACTGAGAAATATTATTTACTTTCAAGGTAGTACTCCAAGTTCAAAGAGCAGTGGCATTTTGTCTTCCGTGAGCCATCTGGTGTTACCTAGACTCATTCTTGGTTGTTAAACTAGAGAGGGAGGCATTGCTGGTATCCAGCAGATAGAGACTGATGCTGCTATGCCCTACATAATGTACAGGACAGTCCCCTACAACAAAGAATTTTAAAGTCCAGAATGGCAGCAGTGCTAAAATTGAGAAACCCTGTCATAGAGGATGACCAGGAGTGAATCTGCCACCACTGCACAGGTGCTGAAAGTAGGAAATGAGACAGTGAGACATACGATGGTTTATTGCTCACAGCACACCAGACGGCTTGAGTATTGGCCTGGATCCACTGGTCCCCCCACCCACCCCAAGTCTCATGGGACAGCATCATGAGCCTAGATGAATGCTAATCGAGCAGTGGGTTGTGTCACAGCTGAGGACTGCAAGGCCTAGGGGTCAGAACTTTCTGAGAAAGCAGCCCACACTAGCTAGCAAGCTCTCCAGACCCTTGCCCTTGCAGAATAGGAAGTTACACAATAGTTGCAGTGGTCCCTTTGACTTGTTTAATTGTCCATGCAATAGAAATGGTTTGAGATCAGAGGAAAGATGAGCTTACAGTTTGACAAACTCAGCAAGATATTCAGGGATACCAGGGAACAATTGGGACTACCTCTCTAAACACTCAAAGAAGGCCCTGTAACTAAGTGCTAGTCTTAGTAAGGACCCACTTATCTCTACTTTTCATGAGAATTTCAGGTAAAATCACTATTTGAAGTAGTGGTTTTTCCATGTAATGACTTTTAACTTTATAGGGGAAAATGCTGGTTAAGTTGTTTTTCTGCTGTAGAACATATAATACTCCTGAGACTCTCTCCATTTCTCTTTGTTGTCTTTAGAATGCTCTGGTCATGTCTGGAATATTCTTCTACCAGATAACCTGGTGCCTCTCTTCTTTACCTCCTAGAGGTCTTTGCTTATATCCTCAGGTAGCCCTTTGTGCCAGCCCAATAAAATTGCCTACCCTGGCCTGGGTCAGTGGCTCCCGCCTGTAATCCCAGCACTATGGGAGGCTGAGGAGGGCAGATCGCCTGAGCTCAAGAGTTCGAGAAGAGCCTGAGTTAGAGCAAGACCCCCACCTGTAAAAATAGCTGGGCATTGTGGCGAGCACCTGTAGTCCAGCTACTTGGGGGATGGAGGCAAGAGAATTGCTTGAGCCCAGGAGTCTGAGATTGCCATGAGCTACAATACAACAGCACTCAACAGGGGCTCTTTCTCAAAAATAAAAACAAAACACTGCCTACCTACATATATACCCAGCCCGACTGCTTAGCTCCTCTCCTTCATTACTTTTTCTCTCCAGTGCTTATCCTGTTGATGTACTACATCTTTATTGTCTTACTACAAGAATGTGAACTTCAATAGGTCAGAGATCTGTGTTTGTTTTTCCTATAATAGATCCCTAGGGTCTAGAACATATATTAGCTTGGCATATATTAGCAATACAATAACCATTCATTAAATACATGAATGGGGACATTAGTTTGATTGTCATTACTTTTTTTCCTTATGGTTTCACTGTGGTATTATAAGAATTCAGTTATTTTACTTACTATGCCAAAACTGGTATAAAATATAGCATTAACTTTAATATTATAACTATCTCCCTTTCTTCAGACAATGCTATGTCTAGCATTGACATTTATATATTAAAAACAATGCCTTTCCAAAGTAATTCATTCACTTATTTTATTACATTTTTAAAAATTAATTTTAAACTACCTTTAATTTAATGGAGAAGTTGCAAAATACTATATACAAATTCTATATATCCGTCTGTCTTAATCAGTTTGGGATGCCATAATGAAATACCATAAACTGGGTGACTTATAAACAGCAGAAATTTCCTTCTTACCAGTCCTGGAGGCTGGAAATTTGAGATCAGGGTACAAATAGGATTAGATTCTGGTAAGGGCTCTCTCCCAGGTAGCAGACTACTGATTTCTTATAGAACTCTCACATGAAGAAAAGAGAATCAGAGCACTTTCTGGCCACTTCTTATTAGGACTCTAAGCTCATTTAAAAGGGCTTTACCCTCATGACCTAATCAGCCCCCCTAAGGTTCCATCTACAAACATCATATTGGAATTAGGATTTGGATGCACGAATTTTGGAAGGACAGAAACATTTAGTCTATTGCACCCTCACAGTTTCCCCTACACATCTTAAATAACTGTACTGAAATTTTAAAACTAGAAAATTATGAGTTGGGCTGCAATAAACATTCTGGTACAAACATCTTTGTTATAATGTGATTTTTGGTCTTCTGGATATATATCTAGTAGAGGAGTTATAGGAACAAATGGCAGGTCTATTTTTAGATCTCTAAGTATTCTCCAGATCTCTTTCCAAAAGGACCGTATTAGTGTGCATTCCCACCAGCAATGTAGAAGTGTTTCCTTTTCTCCACATGCACACCAACATCTCTGGTTTGAGGATTTTGTGATGTGGGCTAATCTTACTGGAGTTAGATGACATCTCAAAGTATTTGCATTTGATTTGCATTTCTCTGATGATTAAGGATGGTGAGCATTTTTTCATTTGTCTGTAGGCCGTGCGCCTATCTTCTTCAGAGAAGTTTCTCTTCAAGTCCCTTGCCCACTCTGAGATGGGATCACTTGTGAAGGTTATGTTAACCAGTTCGATGAAATATTTCAAATTGTATATAAAACCAATACAGTTTTTTCTTTTGTTTTAACATTTCCTTTCCATCCATATGGGAATTTGCTAAATTTCTGTGTAGTTATCAAATTTATTTTGGTAAGAAAATAATATATGTAGCTATATTTTATAGAGAATTTGATTATGTGTCAGACATTGTTCAGTTTATTATTTTCTCCTTTAATCCTAGCATGGGATTAAATTAATGTTCATGATTAAGAATTAATGCTCATATTTTTATTGGAGAAAACTGATGCTTAGATTTAAAGAATTCACCAAAGATTACCAAGGTGGGAGAATCTGGAAAACATATGTGAATTTTCAATATTTACAGTCTTTCTAAAGTTTGTCCCCAAAATCATTCTTCACTGAAATAATCTTTCTCTATCTTTACTTTCATCCCCACTCCCATGACCCGCTTTCCCTTTTTCAAATAAAGCATTGCTTTATACACATATTAACTTTCTTTGACTCCTTATTCTGTTTATCATTTTTTATTTACAGTTCTGGAGACCAATTTGAATGACAAGTAGGCCAGGCGCATTGGAACATGAGTCAGATTTTAGGACTTATATGTACATACTACAAACTAATATAGATCATTATAAGTCACCTTACTTTTTTGGATATTCATTTAATTTTTTGTAGAATACAGAAGTTTGACTATATGGTTCTTTAGCTTCCTTTATCCCCCAAATACTGAATTCTTAACTAGGTTCCTGCCTAACTTCATTACTACAATCACCCTTGACTCATTGCATCAGTTCTGTAATACTATCCATGTACCAAGAGGATTAAACGTGACTACACATGTTTTCTGAGATATTTCTGGAAAAGTGTTGTGAGGGGCTCAGCACCCATAGTGGTTAGGGCACCAGCCACATGCACTGGGACTGTGGGTTTGAACACAGCCAGGGCCTACTAAACAGCAATGACAACAACAACAAAAAAATAGCTGGACATTGTGACTGGCACCTATAGTCCCAGCTACTGTGAGGCTCAGGCAAGGGAATCACTTAAGCTCAAGAGTTTGAGGTTGCTGTGAACTGTGATGCCACAATACTCTACTGAGGGTGACATAGTGAAACTCTGTCCCCATCCCCCCCAAAAAAAAGTGTTGTGAGAGAATTATTATTGGGATGTGATCTCTATTACCACATTTACCTAAAACACACCATGCATTTGTCTTTTCTTGCTTACTCCAAGTATTTATCTGGGTCTGAAAAAGTATGGTTTTGTTTGAGTTATGCTCGTTGTAAGCTCCAGGAGGCTAGTTACATGAAATGACACGTTTGTTCTTTGCTGTGGCAATTATAAATGTAATGAAGTTTACAACCTCTGGCTTTTCAGCTTAACTTGAAATTTAATGATCAGTATCTTTTACTAAACTTGATGTGTAAGCATTGTATGTGTTACTTTGTTATTTTCAAAAATTCAGTGAAAATTATCAATTGAAGTGATGCAACTTTGTATGTATTGAAATGATAAACTTGAATGTTTAAATGACAAAAGGTGAAAACATATCTCGTATGTATGTTGAGAATAACATTATGAAAATTAAGCTGGTTAATGTTTGGAAGGGGCCTGCTTGAAACAGTGCCCAGCACGTAATGAGCACTCTAAAGTATTCGTGAAATAAAAACATTATCCTAGTGATGCCGGAATTTCAGGTTCTTGGTCTCGGTGATTTGAAGAATAAACCCGCGGACCACAGATCAGTGGTAAGACAGAATTTATTTACAGAAAAGAACACAAAAGACACTAAAGCTCCTGAGAGAGAGCGAGAGCGAGAGAGAGAGAGAACTCAAGTGGGGAGAGAAA
>CAUYRH010173269.1:0-10954 GCA_963574655.1 Perodicticus potto
CTACAGGCGCCCACCACAACGCCCGGCCATTTTTTGGTTGCAGCCATCATTGTTGTTTGGCGGGCCCGGGCTGGATTCGAACCCGCCAGCTCAGGTGTACGTGGCTGGCGCCTTAGCCCGTTGAGCCACAGGAGCCGAGCCATGAATTCAGTCACTTTAATGCCACTTATTTCACTGTTTTTGAGCACTAGACAAGTTTTCTTAACACTACTTCTGTAAAAGGACCAATTTCTTCACAAGGATGTTAAAGGTAAAGACCCAGACTCCAAGATTCTCATATATCTTTGAATAAGATAATTCAGCATACTGATTTATTACATACAGTTGCTTAATAACCTATAAAATGTCAAATAAATATGTAAATTTGACTACTTCCACAAAGACCAGCTGAACTTGGCAGCATGGTATCCTTGATACATGAAGATGATGTAGAACATATGCTTTGTTTATCAAATACCACTGATTTCAAGACACGCTGATAAATGGGAAAAAAAAAAGTAATGCTAAATCCTAGCAAAAGTAGGGTGTGCTTGCCCTTATAAACGGGATAAATGGGAATTTGCTTCTTTGGATAAAATAGCAAATGTGCTTTGTTTAATAGAACATGTGCTTTGTTTATCAAATACCACTGATCTCAAGGCACGCTGATAAATGAAAAAAACAAAAGTAACGCTAAATTCTAGCAATGTTTGGGTGTGCTTGCTCTTATAAACGGGATAAATGGGCATTTGCTTCTTTGGATAAAATAGTAAATGTAGGTTCTTAAAGGATCAATGTTAAGGTATTTCCTCAAGAAAAAGTCAATAAACAACGTGCAATAGGAAATTCAATAACATTTGGACTTGAATCCCACTAAAACAACATTTCCCAAGTTTATCTGCTTGATGACAAAACCACAGAGACACTAAATACACACACACACACTTGCTTTTCAGGAATTCTCAGACAGCTATTAGCAGAACCATTCTAAAGTAGGGTGGCAAATTAAGCCAAATTGGTTTTCTATATTTCTCTGTCTCTGTTTAGCCTGTTCTTCCTTGCTCTGGACAAAAGTAAGATGTTCTATAAACTCTTCCCAAACTGAATGTTCATATGAACCACCCAAGGATCTTGTTAAAATACTGATCCTGATTCCACAGTTGTAGAATACAAAGACTCTGAATTTCTAACACGTTTCCCCAGGTGATGGCAATGTTGCTGGACTAACAGCTACATTCCAGCAACCAATCTAGATCAACGGTTGCCAGCCAAAGAAAGGGTCTTGGACCCCAAGGACTCCATAAATCTCTATGTTATACCAAGCTTTATCTAGAGATGAAACAAATGTCTAGACAAATTTGAGTTCAACTACTTGTAAAGAACAAAGAAATATACACTCATTTAAAAGTGTTAATGAAATTTCTTTTACCTTTTTTTATCATGCATCTTCTCCATCAATACACAATAAAGAACTGTCAAGTAGGAAATTTTGAAACTTCCTGACAGGAAGAAGGTTCCTGTAAGAGACAAAAGGAGGGCCTAGCACAGTGGTTCACATGCCTGTAATCCTAGCAACTCAGGGAGGCCAAGGTGGGCAGACTGTTTGAGCTTAGGAGTTTGAGACCAGTGTGAGCAAGGCAAGACCCAGTATCTACCAAAAATAGAAAAACTAGCTGGGCATCATGGCAGGCACCTGTAGTCCCAGCCATTAGGAGGCTCAGGCAAGAGATTTGCTCAAGCACAAGAGTCTGAAGGTGTTGTGAGCAACCTTCTTTTCTTCTTTTCTTTGAGATGAAATCTCAGAACTTTGAGACTCCATCTCAAAAAAAAAAAAAAGAAGAAGAAAAGAGAGAGAGATGGATATACTTTGAAGAGGTTAAGAATCATGCTAGACTTTACTAGAAGTTATCTAATCCGTGTTTCTATTTCCATAGATCCTAATTTTTACTAGCTATTTAATAAACTATTACATCACAAGGGTAACTATCCCCAATTTTTTTTTTTTTTTTGAGACAGAGCCTCAAGCTGTCACCCTGGGTAGAGTGCCGTGGCATCACAGCTCACAGCAACCTCCAATTCCTGGGCTCAAGCGAGTCTCTTGCCTCCGCCTCCCAAGTAGCTGGAACTACAGGCACCCGCCACAACGCCTGGACATTTTTTGATTGCAGCCGTCGTCGTTTGGCCAGCCTAGGCTGGATTCGAACCTGCCAGATCAGGTGTACGTGGCTGGTGCCTCATCCCATTGAGCCACAGGCGCCGAGCCTATCCCCAATGTTTTAATGTCAAAAGTAACAACTGCCTTCATTTGTTAACTATATAAATATTTATGTGCCAGGAAGTGGAATGGATGCTGGAGTTACAGCAATTAAAAACAAAAACAAACATGTGAGAACTGCCTTCATGGAGCCTACCACAAGGAGAAGCTAACAGGAGAACACTTTTCCACGGGGAACCTTCCAGTAGTGCTCAAACTATGTAAATTAAAAAATGGCCAATTGCTACAACTTTTTCATTCTTTTATAGATAATACCTGCCTGGTAGCACAGTAAACTCAATTCCACAGGACTGGTTATGGTAAAGTCACAAGAGACAAAGTAGAAGCAAAACATACAAAGCCAAACAAAAGTAAGCTGTCAGCACCTAGGATTTCATTATTAATCATCCTGTGAAATATATTCAAATCAAACCAAGAAATGAACTCGGACCTACAGTACGAAATCAACAAATAATAAAATGAATAAGTCATAACTTTCTTTAACATTGGCTCTTGGATCTCTGCATTTCTCAGGCCAAGAAAATTTTAAAGGAAATTTGAGAACCCAACAAAGAACTTTCAATTTATTTTACAAACATACCACCATTTATCTATGATCATCATCACTTCATAAAAGCACTATCCTAACACCAAAAACTAAGAAGACTGCAAATTTAAGATAACCTTAAAGAACTAAAAGTAGACCTACCACTTGATCCAGCAATCCCACTATTGGGTCATTTTATCAAAAAGACACACGTACTCAAACGTTAACTGCTTGGCTCAGCACCCGTAGCATAGTGGTTACGGGGCCAGCCACATACACTGAGGCTGGTGGGTTTGAACCCAGCCTGGGCCAGCTAAACAACAATGACAACTACAACAAAAAATAGCCAGGTGCTGTGGCAGGTGCCTGTAGTCCCAGCTACTTGGGAGGCTGAGGCAGGAGAATCGCTTAAGCCCAAGAGTGTGAGGTTGCTGTGAGCTATGACGCCATAGCACTCAACCAAGGGCAACATAGTGAGTCTCTGTTTCAAAAAAAAAAATGTTAACTGCAGCACAATTCACAATTGCAAAGATGTGGAACCAACCCACGTGCCCATCAATATACAAGTAGATTACTAAAATGTAGTATATATATGCTATGGTATACTACTCTGCCATAATTAAAATGGTGAACACTTTATATAACAACCTAGATGGAACTAAAGACCATTCTTCTAAGTGAAGTTTCTCAGAAATGGAAAAACAAACACCACATGTACTCACTATTAAATAGGAGCTAATTGATCAACGGCATGTGAACCTTTGGTAGTACAACTCAATAGAAAGCAAGCAGGTGGGAGGAGTACATTCACACCTAATGGACACGATACTCACTATCCGGGTGAGGGGCATACTTAAAACTTTGACTCAAACTGTACAAAAGCAATGCATGTAACCCATAAAAATCTGAAACAAAATAATTGCAATCCTTTAAATCAGTGGTTCTCAACCTGTGGGTCACGACCCACAGGAACTATATTAAAGGGCCGTGCTTTAGGAAGGTTGAGAACCACTGATTTAAATTGAATAAATTAATCACATTCCATCAACGTCAAGATACCATCAATATTATGTTGCACCATTTTTTTGTTGTTGTTGAGATGGTGTCTCACTCTGTTGCCCTGGGCTACAGTACCAGGGCATCAACCTAGCTCATGGCAATCTGAACTCCTGAGTTCAAGCAATACTCCTACCTTGGCATCCCCAGTAGCTGCAACTACGAGCACACACCACTATGCCAAGCTATTTTTGTCTATTTTTAGTAGAAACAGAGTCTTGCTTTGCTCAAGCTGGTCTCAAACTCCTGAGCTCAAGCAAACCACCCCAGCCTCCCAGAGTGCTAGGATCATAGACATAAGCCACAGAGAGGGGCCATTATTTTTACTACCACTAAGAAAGGGGAAAAAAACTTCTCAGTTAAATTTAGACACCTGTTTTCTATCACTTAGAATTGTTATTTTATACTTAATGGGAAAGTTCTTTTGAACTTATTTAGACATGAGTTATCATGTAACACTCCAGTGTTTATATAAAACACAAAAGCAAAACAAATTAAGGTATTCTGAAAATGTTCTTCACATTCACAATCTGATCACTAAATTGCTTTTGCCTTCACAGTCATTAGTTATTCTTTTATCTTCTTTAAGTAACATTAAGAGAATCAGTGATTCAACACTTTTTTAAAAGGTGTCTCTATTGCCTCTAGGACTTTTCTTCAAAGACATAACATACATTGTCCTTGATGTCCTCTCTTTCTTGATTTGAGCAAAATATGTCACTAAAATGTAACTAACAGAAGACAACCCAGGAATGGTATGCCTTCCATAATTGGTCCTTAAATGAAAAGTTTGGTGAAACATCAGTGAGCTGTAATTATGTAGTCATAAAAGGAAGATTAACTACTTATCACCTTCACATGCGTGCAAGCAGTAGAAATTATTTTTCGACCAACAATGATGATTTTAAGTTGTCACTGATTGTAAAACATCTCAATTGCTGAAATGTTGAAAATGCAAAAAAATGTACCTCTTAAAAGTCATCAAATACAGTACCACTATGAAAATATCACTCACTATAATATTCTGATTTTTTGATTTTTTTTTTTTTTTTTTTTTTTTTTTGTTTTTTGGCAGGGCTGGGTTTGAACCCGCCACCGCCGGCATGTGGCACCTCTAGTGCCCTACTCCTTTGAGCCACGGGTGTTGCCCCTGATAATTTTTTTTTAATGCAGAACAGTGAAAAATTCAGACACCAGCATTTGGGAACCAATGCTTCCCAGTATAATGAAAAGTATTTCTGAGAAGCTTTATCAACTACTAAATCTCATTTAATTTTTTTTTTTTTTTTTTGTAGAGACAGAGTCTCACTTTCACGCCCTCGTTAGAGTGCCATAGCGTCACACTGCTCACAGCAACCTCCAACTTCTGGGCTTAGGCGATTCTCTTGCCTCAGCCTCCCGAGTAGCTGGGACTACAGGTACCTGCCACAACGCCCGGCTATTTTTTTGTTGCGATTCGGCCAGGGCCAGGTTTGAACCCACCACCCTCAGTATATGGGGCTGGCACCATACCCTCTGAGCCACAGGCGCTGCCCAATCTCATTTAATTTTAAAACTAAATAAATAATACCTCAGCAGTTTTCCCTAAGTCTTTTCTCTCATTACTAATGCCCTACTATGACCACATACTTGAAATTTATTGCTCTATTTACAAAATTAGTATCTTATTTTTAGATACATCTCAAGGGATGTTGTTTGTTTTTATGTATCTGTAATAGGGCACCTTACAAAAACATAACAAGCCCTTAGTACAACACCCTAGGGAACATAAGAACCGTCACATTGAATCTGACCCAAAATCCACCCAAAGGAAGATTGTAACAAACCAAAAAAACATTAAAAATTTTTTAATTTAAAAAACAAACCTTGCCTTTCCTATGAAGAACACTGATTGTTTCCCTTGATATAAACCACAAAGGTTAGGCCAAATCCAAATATCCAGGATTTTTAATATTATCCAATCATTTAAATATTTCAAAGAATATATATATATTTTTTTAGGCTAGGGCCTGGTTTGAACCCACCACCTCCAGTATATGGGGCCGGCGCCCTACTCCTTGAGCCACAGGCACCGCCCATATTTTAAGAATTTCTTTACAAAGAGGTAGCCAAAAAAAAAAAAAAATTTTTTTTTTTAAGAATTTATTTAAATTGGGCAGTGCCTATGGCTCAAAGGAGTAGGGCACCGGCCCCATATGCCAGAGGTGGCGGGTTCGAACCCAGCCCCGGCCAAAAAAAAAAAGAATTTATTTAAATTGTTGGTTAAACTGCAGAATTCAACTGCATGGGGCAATAAACCATGCAAGTAAAGAATCTTGAGTGTGTACCAATCATCTCTAAGATTTGGCTAATTGCTTACCACTTTTCTGTCCACATGGTCTCTCAAAATTCTCCTATAGTTAATACTAGTTCCATTGCATTTCATACCCAAAAGGGCTGCAAATTTGGAGGAACACTATACTTCTCTCTCCAGATCACTTACAAAACTATAACCTGAAAATAGATTTAACTATGACCTTTATAACACTCTATTAATTTGGATTCTCCATACCTAAACCCAATTCATTGTCTTTAATTTCTTACCTATGTCAAATGCCACTAAATAGTTTGACTGAACACATGCTTATACTTTATTGAAACTACTTTTAAGATCAAAATATTGATTTTTTTTTTTTTTTGAGACAGAGCCTCAAGCTGTCACTCTGGTTAGAGTGCCATGGCATCACAGCTCACAGCAACCTCCAATTCCTGGACTCAAGTGAGTCTCCTGCCTCTGCCTCCCAAGTAGCTGGGACTACAGGCGCCCGCCACAACGCCCGGCCAGTTTTTGGTTGCAGCCGTCATTGTTGTTTGGCGGGCCTGGGCTGGATTCAAACCCGCCAGCTCAGGTGTACGTGGCTGGCGCCTCAGCCCGTTGAGCCACAGGCGCCGAACCTGATTTTTTTTTTTTTTTTTTTTGAGACAGTGTGTCACTATGTTGCCCTCGGTAGAGTGCCATGGCATCACCGCTCATAGCAACCTCAAAGTCTTGGGCTTAAGCGATTATCTTGCCTCAGCCTCCTGAGTAGCTGGGACTACAAGCGCTCATCACAACGCCAGCTATTTTTTGCTGCAGTTGTCGTTCTTTATCCAGCCCAGGCCGGGTTGGAACGCATCAGCCTTGATGTATGTGGCTGGCGCCATAACCACTGTGGTACGGGTACTGAGCCCAAAATACTGATTTTCGTTTGTTATTTTTCATTGTTAAAACCCATGTTTGGGGGCGGCACCCATAGCTCAGTGGGTAGGGTGCTGACCACGTACACCAAGGCTGGTGGGTTCAAACCTGGCCCAGGCCAGCTAAAACAATGACAACTGCAACAAAAAAAATAGCCAGGTGTTGTGGAGGGCACTTGTAGTCCCAGCTACTTGGGAGGCTAAGGCAAGAGAATCGTTTAAGCCCAAGAGTTTGAGGTTGTTGTGAACTGTAATACCATGGCACTCTACCAAGGGTAGCATAGTGAGACTCTGTCTAAAAAAAAAAAAAACATGTTTAGTATAGAAAATTTCTGGAATAAAGTTTATGAATGGGGAAACCATAATCCCATAATTACAAAATCACCATAATTAATATTTCCTTTCCTTCCAGTCTGTAAAAGTAATATACAATTCTGTAGCCTACTTTTATTTATATAACATAACATAAGCATTCCCTATATTATGAACTCATCAAAGATAATTTATGCTAAATAATATTTCATTGTATGAATAGATCACTACTTCCACAAGCATTAATATAAGATGTTTAGGGGGTTCCAATTTATTTTTGCTATATAAAAAATATGTAGGCTGGGCCGGGTGGCTCACACCTGTAATCCTACCATTATGGGAGGCCAAGGTAGGTGCATTGCTTGAGCTCAGGAGTTCCAGACCAGCCTGAGCAGAAGCCAGACCCGGTATCTACTAAAAACAGAAAAACTAGCCGGGTGTCATGGAGAAAACTCCCAGCTACTTGGGAGGCTGAGACAAGCAGATTGATTGAATCTAAGAATTTGAGCTTGCTGTAAGTTATGACACCATAGCACTCAACCCCAGGGCAAGAGAGTAAGACTTCGTATTAAAAGAAAAAAAGTAATATGTATCTATGTCTATAAAGTTTTTTCCATATTTAAAATTATTTTCTCAGCCTGAGCAAGAGCAAGACCCCATCTCTACTAAAAAGAGAAAAAAAAAGAGAAAAACCCATTGTGGTGGGTGCCTCTAGTCCCAGCTACTCAGGAAGCTCAAAAAGAGGATCGCTTGAGCGTAAAAGTTTGAAGTTGTTGTGAGCTACGACACCATGGCACCCTACCCAGGGTGACAAAATAAGACTCTGTCTCAAAAAATAAAATGAAAGAATAATAAAATTATTTCCTTTTGCAATTCTCCAGAAATGGAACTGCTATGAAAGTCACTATGAGGTTTTGTAAGCTTTTTATACATATATTCAAATTATTATCCAAAACTGCATCCATTCCTAATCATACATTATGAATTGAAATGAAAAACTGGCTTGGCACCTGTAGCACAGTGGTTATGGCGCCAGCCACATACACCAAGGGAGCCTGGTTCAAACCCGGCCCAGGCCAGCTAAACGACAATGACAACTGCAACAAAAAATAGCCAGGCGTTGTGGCAGGTGCCTGTAGTTTCCAGCTACCTGGGAGGCTGAGGCAAGAGAATTGCTTAAGCCCAAGAGTTTGAGGTTGCTGTGATTTTGTGATGCCACGGCACTCCTCCAAGGGTGACATAGTGAGACTCCGCCAAAAAGGAGTCAAGAGAATCACTGGAACCCAAGAGTTTGAGGCTGCTGTGAGCTATTACGCCACAGTACTCTACCCAGGGCAACAAAGTGAGACTCTGTCTCCAAAAAAAAAAAAAAAAGATTTGTATGGACCAATATGACAAGGTTTCCCCATTGGCAAAAAAAGACTTCCTCCTTTTTAATTCACTTCCCTAAATATGATATCCATCACCAAATTTCTGACAGACATTCACTGACATTCATGGAATGTGGAAACATTCTTGAAAAGAATGATCCAGGAATTTGTTGTCAACTGCAACAATTTAGATGGACTGGAGACCAGTACCCTAAGTGAAGCATCTAAAGAATATCACATGTACTCACTATTAAACTGTAACTAAATGAGGAGCACCAACGTGCAAAGAGGAAAGTAAAACTTAACAAATCAAGCAGGGAAGAGGAAAGCGGAGGGGATGGGTAAAAACCTACCTGAAAGGTATAATCTATACTATCTGAGTGATGGGCATACTTTTAACTATGACTCAAGCATTATAAAAGTGATCCATGTAACCAAAATTATCTGTACCCCTGTAATACTTTGAAATGTAAAAAAAAAATAAAAGAAAAAGAAAACTAACAGAGTCAAGATATGAAATATTTTATTAGTATCTTTCCTTATAGTTCTCCAATAAACACATGCATAATGTGGACTGAGAGATAGGAAATGTGCATGCCAAATATCAGATATACAAAAAAGGAAAAGAAAGTGAGGTAAAGTAGCCATCACAATAAAAAGCTTTCTGGTTTGATGACTGTGGCTCAAGCCGCTAAGGCACCAGCCACGTATACCTGACCTGGCGGGTTCAAATCCAGCCTGGGCCCGCCAATCAACAATGATGGCTGCAACCAAAAAATAGCCAGGCGTTGTGGCAGGCGCCTGTAGTCCCAGCTACTTGGGAGGAGGAGGCAGGGGAATCGCGTGAGCCCAGGAGTTTGAGGTTGCTGTGAGCTGTGATGCCACAGCACTCTACCCAGGGCAATAGCTTGAGGCTCTGTCTCAAAATAAATAAATAAATAAATAAATAAAAGGCTTTCTGAGAGTTCTGACATTAATTTGGGGTAAGCACTAACTAAGCATTAATTTGGGCATGCACAAGCACTAACTAAGTTTGGAAACTAAGGGACACAGTTTCAGGTTCAGTTGTATATGTGTACCTACTCTGCCAAATCTTTTCTATGTCTCTTTGAACTGAAATGCCTAACATTGGCTCAGCGCCTGTAGCTCAGCAGCTAGGGCACCAGCCATATACATACACCAGGGCTGGTGGGTTCAAACCCGGCCTGGATCAGCTAAACAACAATGACAACTGCAACCAAAAAATAGCCGGTGTTGTGAAGGGTGCCTGTAGTCTCAGCTACTTGGGAGACTGAGGCAAGAGAATCGCCTAAGCCCAGGAGTTTGAGGTTCCTGTGAGCTGTGAAGCTACAGCACTCTAACCGGGTGATAGCTTGAGACTCTGTCTCAAAAAAAAAAAAAGAAAGAAAGAAAGAAAGATGCCTAACACTGAAGCCAACATGTTAATGTAAAAGCTGCCCAGATTGAAGTGGTACCTCTCTAACTCCCAAGAAATCATACCAGAAAAGCTATGAGAGCCTCAGACATGCACAAGCACTAATACCTTTAAAAGCTTTAGACAATTCCCCTGGTACCTTCTTGTAAACCACTGTCACCACAAAACTTTATTAAAGAAATAAGCACTCCCTCCCAAAACCCTCTGTACTTAAGCCAACTGTGGCAATAAATAACCATTCAACCAATCTTAACTCTGTAAGCCAGCATTTCCCAGACTGTGTTAATCAAGGACAGAAAGAACTTTGTGCCTAAATAAACTGAAAGGGAATGCGTCAATATGAATAAAATTGAGGGCTAAATGAATGAAAATATCAATACCAATGACAAAATTAAGAATGACCATAAAGTTTGTTCTAGGATGAAGACTGATTTTGGACACAATGAAAGTTACAGGGAACAACAAACAATGCACCTAGGGGAAGATGTTCATTTGGTAAAAAGTAAGATCCGTAAATGCAGGAAGAGAGATAAAGGACAGAAACATAGATTTCAGCATCATTTAATTAAAGAGGTAAAGACAAGAGAATAGAAAACATTAACAGTCAACTGAGGGTCGGAGTCTGTAGCTCAAAGGGCTAAGGCGCCAGCCACGTACACCTGAGCTGGCGGGTTCGTATCCAGCCTGGGCCCGCCAAACAACAATGATGGCTGCAACCAAAAAATTGCCGGGCATTGTGGCGGGCACCTGTGGTCCCAGCTACTTGGGAGGCAGAGGCAGGAGAC
>CAUYRH010173270.1:0-21803 GCA_963574655.1 Perodicticus potto
TCATATAGTGATTAAAAGGCCATGAAGGCTATGTTAAATAGTTCAATGAAAATATTTCAGATTGTATATGAAGTCAGCACATTGTGCCCCATGATTGCACCAATGTACACAATTATGATTTAATAAAAATAAAAAAAAAACATAATAAGGTATCACTTCACACCTGCCAGGATGGATATTATCAAAAAGACAAAAGATAACAAGCATCGCCACGGATGTGGAAAAGTTAGAACATTACGCACTGTTGGTAGGAAAACAAAATGGTGCAGCTACTATGGAAAATAATATAGAGGGTTCTCTAAAAACTAAAAATAGAAGCACCATTGGATCCAGTAATTCTGCATCTGGCTATTTAGCTAAAAGAAATGAAATCAATTCAATTTCAGGTTCTCAAAGAGATATCACACTCCCATGTTCATTGTAGCGCTCTCCACAATAGCCAAGATATGAAAACAGCCTAAATGTCCTTTAACAGATAAATGCATAAAGAAAATGTAGTACATACATACATATGCTGGAATGCTATCATCTTTAAAAAAAAATAAGGAGAGTCTATAATATCCAACAACATGGATGAACCTTGAGCACATTATGCTAAGTGAAGTAAGCCAGGCACAGGAAGACAAATACTACGTGCTTCCACTTTCATGAAGTATCTAAAATAGACAAAGTATCATAGGATAAAAGAGTGGAATGGGGGTTTCCATGATGTCAGGGAGACAGGAAAATTAGAAGCTATGACCAACGGGCATAAATTTTGACTCAAGATGAATAATAGTGTACCTAAGTCGACCAAGTCTAAAAAATGTTTAGAACTTAAAAATTTGTTAGGAGGATAGATCTCATGTTAAATATTCTTACCACAATTATAAAATGAGATAAAGGCGATGCAATATATATATACATATACATATACATATACATACACATATACATATACATATATATATATTTAAAAAGAGAAAGGTCTTTTTAAAGACCTGGTTGAGTGTTCAGCTTATTCTCAAATACAAGGAAAGTGTTTCTCAGATAATGAAGTGAATGTTATGATAATCATTTGCCAACCAGATTGGTTTTCTCCAAAGACCTACCCAGGCCTTAGATACATAGGTCAGTAGACAACAAGTTGTTACCCTAGAGACACCCATACCCAGCTACCTAGCTCTTTCCCAAGTCTTTCAAGGGAATAAATTGGATGATGATTTAGTAAGACCACAGCAGACAACAGTGGTTTTTTAAACCCCTACAAAGAAAAAAGCAAAATCTTTTGTATAAAAAACATATTTTTTTAATTTCTAAGTATAAAATATGCTTCCAGATTTTATTAGCATTTAATTTGGACTGAGTGTATGCATTTTTCCCCTCTCTTGGAGGCATTAAATATCTCAGGGTCAAGTACTTTCAAGGAGCTACAATCTCCCCCTTGTAATAAAAGACACTCCTCAGTAGAGGAAAAATGTTTGTTCAGGCCCTGTCCACTAAATAGGCATATCTTTGGAAAATTACAGAAAGATGTTCAAATGGTCATCTTTTAAAAAAAATATGGTATTTCCTATAATCACAGTTCTAAAATAAATTCATTTATGAACCCCCTAAAAAGGAGAAGGATCCAAGTAATAAAATTATACAGAGTTGGTCTCTATTTTTTGAGGAAAGAATAAATTTGATAAACAGACAATCAACTTGATGAGTAAACTTGTATACAGTAGTTGTTTGTGCTAGTCACCTGGGGCTCATAAAGATACAAGCAACATCATAGACCCTGATAGTAGATGGGGGTCTTTGTGCCACCCCCTCTATTTTTGTATATGTTTGAGAATTTTCATTCTAGAAAATGGTTTAATAGTACCTAGATTCTTATTTTAAATGACTATAAGAAAAGTGGTCTGTGGGCTCTCTACCTGTACTACATAATTATGTATTATACAAATATATAATGTAGCTAGAGCCATATCTACCTGTAAGTGGTAGGATGATAAGAAAATGTGATGGCTTGAGGATAAGCATGACAATGAAAAGAGGGTTTAATTTCAGACAAGCATAAAACATCCTAGATGAAACTAATGATCTTTTCCCAAATGAATATACAGTATCTAAATTATAATACCCTTAACTTTACCCACAGTTAAGGCTCCAAGCACATCTGATTTCAAATGATAGGTCACAGAAGTCCAAGTGAATTCCTGACTTTGAAGACATTAATTCACAATGAAGAGGAAAAGAGAAAAGGAGGGAGAGGAGAAAAGTAAGATAAGGTGAGAAAGAAGAGTCTGCTCTAGGCTATGATGTGATACAGCCATGCTCTAATCATAGAGTTAGAAATGATGAGAGAGAAATGAAATTTCCCTGATGCCAGCCTCCACCCCAAGATTTGCCTCATGTACATAATCTAGTTGCACCATCATCTCCTTAATGTTCCATTAAGGTTTTCTGACATGAGCCTCATTATCTTCCTGAAATCCAAAGAACTCAGTGGAATGATTCACTGTGATCTGGTTGAACACCACTGAAGAAAAACTTCACGTGTGAGACTGCAAATGCCGATTGTCAGCCTAGTTTGTATTATTCAAAGCCAAAAGAAAAGGAGCTTTTGGCTCTTTAAGTTTTTCTAGGGAAGTGATAGTTCTATTTATTATTCATCTACTTCCAGTTTTCATGAAAAGTGCTAAGGCTACCTGTCAAACATTTTCATCTAATGAAAACTGACATGTTGAAAATTAATAATATCAAATTGAAATGCAGTAGAACCTCTGTAAATTGACCCAAAGAACTGTAACAAACAGGTGGTCAAAATAAGGAACTTCCATTAAGTACATGTGGTGCATGTGTGGTCTATGAAAATTAGGTCAACTTAAAGAGGTGATTAGTGTAGGGAGTTGCTCAACTGTGGCAGTTCTATTGTATTTATTTAAGATTGTCTGAAAAGAACAAAAAAAGAAAAAATTCAACACGAACTCTGATTTGACTTTAGATAGTCCTATCCATGGTACTGGTTAATAAGTACTGTTTATGAAGCCCACACCCATCCAAAATGAACACTTATATTTCATTATTGGTCAAAGAGTAGAAAGTTTCAGTTATTAAGGATGAGTAAGTGCTGGAGGTCTAATATACAACATGCTGACCATAGCTAATAGTAGCAAATTGTACACTTGAAATTTGCTAAGGGTAGATCTTAAACGGTCTTGCCACATACAAACATACAAAATAACTATGTAAAGTGATGGATAGGTTATTAGTTTGATAGTAGTCATTTCACAATGCAAACATGTATCAAAACATCACATTGTATACCTTAAATAGATATAACATTTGTTAGTTATATTTTAATAAAGATGGGGGAAAGGTAATAAGTGGAGTGAGTGCTTGACTCTTTACCATTGTAAAAATTAGCAGTAATATTTTTCTAAAGAAAGACTTCTCTGTGTGCTCAAAATATTCAACTTACAAAAACTAATGTATACCTAACCTATCAAGAATGGATTTACTGCATATACTATATGGATGCATCACAAACTTTAAGCTGCCATTGGCATGCTTGTATACACAAGCTGCATTTGCACATGCCACTTTCCACGGAAATTCTTAAAATCACCTCTAGTCAATAGTTGACTGTGTAAGTGGTCAGGAAACTCTTGGAGAAAACCCAAAGCTTTGGGAACTGGAGAAGAGATATAAGATGTTTCCTTTTATGGCTGCCTTACTCACAATTCATCAGCATGTCCATCTATTTTATTTATAAAACAGCACTGAAAGGGTTGCCTGTCATTTCTGCTACTTGTAAATCAACTACTCAGTTCTGTTTAAATAATAATAATAGCTATGATTGATTTAGTGCATTGCCAGGCTTCCAGCTCATTAGGAATATGAAATATCTCATATGCACTCACAATAAGCCTAGGATGCTGGAGATATTACGACAAATGAGGAAACTGAAGCAGATGTTATATAATTTGCCCAAGGTCATATAGTAGTAAACAGTACAGCTGGAGTATGAACCCACATAGTTTGTTTCCAGAAGTCCCTTTAAATAGCACAGCCTCCTACTACCTGCCCACACCTATCGAATGAAATAGGAAATCTTCAGTTTATCACTCAAAACTCTCCAAGCTTCACTTTCACTGACCCTTCCAGATTTATCTCTCACATTTCAATTTTTCTCTACGTCGATCTCAGACTATGGCCAAACTGGAACTGGCCATTTCTCCCTATATCTTGAGCTTTCTCTGTTTTTTTTGCCTTTACTAATATTATTTCCTCAATATAAAAATGTGGTAGATAACGTTACTATTTCAAAACATATATATAGACGTAATAATATTATAGAGGCTAACATTTATTAATCAGTTACTATATGCTAAGAACTATATTAATCCACCTATATAAATATATCATGAATGCAATTATATATAATAATTTACAGGTATTATTTTCTAATTATAATTATATATTCTAATATGAATATATTATATATAACATAAATATAATTCTAATATAATTAGAACTAGAATTATAACAGTAACAAATTATAATAATTTAGAAGTATTATTACCCTGATGAGGAAACAAGGCCTTAGTGAGGTTAGGCATCGCATCCATGACTGGTAGAGTCGACCTTAACCCGAGCCTGTCTGACTTCAAAAAGCAAGCTTTTAATTGTACACTCTGGGCTATATCTATTCTGAATTCTAATTGTCATTATACTTATTTGGAGCAAGTTTAAATTTCTCTATTAAACTGTATGCTTCTTGGAACAAAGAATGGATTTTACAACTCTGTATCCCCCACAGTCCTAAGCACAATGTTTATGGAACTAAAGTGAGTAAAGGCAAAGAATTCTAAAATACAATGTCAGTTTTGTAGTTTCTGTGCTATAGATATCCCAGGAGGATTTCACCACCCTCCCCACATCCTTCTTCAAGCACTACCTCCGTTAAAGTGTGCATTATTTTTCATTTTCGTTAGGTTAACCCAGAAGCAGACAATTGCAAAAAGAGTTGGAATGTAGTGGGGTCCTCTCCTGTACAGCTCTGCCAGAAATAATCTCAAGTAGAAATAGCTCACAGTTTCCTACCCTGAGATGAGTACAATGGAAAGTGCTTGTGATTGTAGTTTGTAGAACTTATTGGAACCCACCATTAACCCAGGCTTTTCAGAGATTGTAATGCTCCCAGAAACTATAAAATTGGTTTTAAAAAAGTGGAAATAGAGTACATTTCTTGGAAGATAACTTGTATCCCAGTTATATTACCAGTAGTCAGAATCTGAAAAATGCATATGTAAATTAAAGAGAGTTATGAAATATACCAGAGCAGAAGATATTAATAAATCTGATTTTGGTTCTAAAAATGGGTAAAGACTTGAGTCAGCAAAATTTGAGACCACTTCTAATTTTATCTGACCTATTTGGTTACATGCTGCTCTTCTGACAGTATCAGTGCCTACACTATCTCAGAGACCTGGCATGAACACCAGACTCAAAGTCAAGAGATAAGGGTTCAAGGTCAGATTCTGTCACTTAAAATCAGAGTAACCTTGAGGAAGTTATATGGCCCTGTGAGCTGCTTCTTCATTCATATAAGAGGAGTAGCCTAATCTTTTGATTTAGTATAATTAATATAAGTACGAAATACTTTGCAAGTTGTAAGATCTACAACATAAGCATCATTAATTAATCAATGGAGGCAAAATAGTAGCCAACATTATGATAACATTTGACTTTTTATTATAAGAGAGAATAAGTCTTTCTCTCTCCATTGACTCCTTTTCTTTCTATCCCCATTCACTTACTTAACAAACATTTACTGAGTGCCTAATATGTGCCAGACGCTGTACTAGATTATGGGAATCTAGATTCTGGCAAACTTGTCACTTAAGATGCCTTGTGGGAGTGGGAGGGAGAGGAGACAATCAATAAATGTGCAAATAAATCAATGAGTAATTTCAGAGGATAAGAAGTGTTACGAAGATAATTATAATAATTATAAGAGAGCTTTCTGAGGAGTTAACACAATGGTTACAATTTGAATAATCACAAGGAGCCTGTGGTACAGAAAAATAAATAAATAAATAAATAGGGAAGAGTATTACAGAAAGAGGGAATGGTAACTCCAAGTCCTTAGACCAAAATGATCTTGGCATGTTTAAGGAACAGAAATAAGGTCCACATAGAAGTAGCATAAAAAATAAAGAGAAAGGTGCATCAAGGTAAGTGGGACAGGTAGGTAATACGCATATCTGAAGGATGTCAGAGGCTGTGGCAAAGCATTTGGATTTTATGTTAAATAGAATGGGACATCGATAGTTTTGAGGAGAGAGTGACTTAATATAATTTGCTTGGTCAAAATATTTGTTAAGATCAAGTAAAGAGCCAGTTTTTGCTAATATGTTCACAATGAATTTCTTGCTAAGAGAAGCAGGAAATATTTAGCTTTGCAAAGGTTCTTCCACAGTGCAGACTAATAGGCATCTCAAACTCAACATGTCCAGAACAGATTTCTCTCTAACTCTGCTCCTCCACAGCCCTCTCTCTTTCAAAAACAGTTGTTATATGCTTCCAGTTTTCAGAACAAAAGCCACGAAGGCATCCTTGACTCATGCAATTCATCAGCAAAGCCTGAGGCCATTTCCCACCTTCTCCACTACTATTACCAGGGCCTGAGTTCTAGTCATTCCGGGCCTGAATGACGGGAAGTGCTTCCTAACTGGTCCCCTGCTTACAGCCTTGTCTCTCTTCAGTGTCTTTTCAACACAGCTGCCAGATGGAGTCTGCTAAAATGCAAGTCAGATGATATTATGACTCTGCCCAAAACTGTCTCTCATTCTCCCTCTCAGAGTCAAAGTCAAATTCCTTACAAGACCCTCTGAGGCTGGACAGGATCCAGCCTACTTTCCTCCCTGCCCACGTGTCCTGCCAGTTGTCCTCTGACTTTGCCCCACCCCATCAGCATTTTTGTTGTTTCTTGGACACTCACTTCCACTTCCACCTCAGACCTTTGTTCTTCCCGGTTCTTCCACAAGACATGCATTCTACAAGTATCCATAAGGATGTCTCTCTGGCCTAATTTAATATTTTACTGAAATCCCATCTTCTCCCTGAGGTCACTGTTGGGAGCCCTTTCTGAAATGGCACCACTGCCCTCTCTTTCTCAAGTTTCTCCTCTCAGCTTCTGCAAGGCACTTATCCACATCTTCCAAACAATATGTCATAATTATCTGGCCCATTGTTTAATTCCCCAAGCTAGATTATATGCTCCATAAGGGCAAGTTTACCTGTTTTATTTATTGCTATATTACTACTGTCACATAATAGGAGCTCAACAAATATTTATGACGTAAACAACTCTGAGATATCATCTGACTCCAGTAAGATTAGCCCACATTACAAAATTCCAACACAACAGATGTTGACATGGATATGGTGAGAAGGGAACACTTTTACACTGATGGTGGGAATGCAAGCTAATATGGCCTTTTTGGAAAGAAGTTTGGAGAATACTCAAGGAACTAAAAGTAGACCTACCATTCGATCCTGCAATTCCTCTACTAGGTATACACCCAGATGATCAAAAATCATTTTTCAACAAAGATATTCACACCAGAATGTTTACTCCAGCTCAATTCACCATTGTCAAGTCATGAAATCAGCCCAAGTGCCATAAATGGACTAACAAATTGTGGTATATGTATACCATCAAATACTATGCAGCCTTAAAAAAGAGGGAGACTTTATGCCTTTTATGTTCACATGGATGGAACCAAAACACATTCTTTTGTAAAGTATCTCAAGAATAGAAAAAGAAAAGTGTCCAAAGTACTCAATGCTATCATGAAACCAATATGTAACCACCTACACATTCATACATATGATAAAACACTACTACAGTCCAGAAAGGAGAGAAAAGGAGAGAGAGGAGAAGAGAGGGTGAAGGGTGGAAGGAGAAAAGGTGTTGGGTAGGACCTCACCTATGGTGCACAATGCAATGGTACATTTCAAAACTATTAAGAGTATAAATGTCTTAACACAACAAATAAGTGAGGTGATGGCTATGTTAATCAGTTTTATGTAAACACTCCACATTATATATCAAATTAGTACATTTTACCCCATAAATGTACACACTTATGATTTAATAAAACAATAAAGAAAGAATGAATCTGAAATTCAGAAGCTTCCTCCTAATGTCAGTGTCACTGACTATGGTTACAGCCCCACGTGTTCACCAAGTGTGTTTTGCAGGAACAAGCAGCAAATAAAAAAGCTTCTGGGAAGATTAGGAGGGATGTGGGAGGAAGTGCTGACAGAGAGAGACACTCTGGGATGCTCACTGCTGGCAACACTGACTTGGTAGGAAGGTACATATTCCATAAAGACCTTCCAGAATGATAACCAGTGGTACTGGCTTGCTTAATTTTCCAGTAATGTGCTAAATAAAAATCACCCCATAATAATAATAATATAGGGTTGCTATTGTAATAGTCGCAATCATGATCATGGTCATAACAGTTAGCCATAATTTACTGAAAATTGTTCCTGTTACTACCGATACTTAATCCCCCATACCTGGCTTAAAACAGTTTCTATGGGTCAAAGGCATAGTGAGGATAGTTTTTCTGTGCTCCTTGACATCTGAAGCATCAGCTGGGAAGACTCTGATGGCTAGAGACTCATTTATAGACATCTCTTCATTGACACCTCTGGCAATCAGTGCAGGCTGTTAAGCCAGGATCTCAACTGGAGCTGCTAACCAAGCCTCCACGTGGCCTGTGTGTCTGGGTTTCCTCAGGGTGACCAGACTTTCCACAGGAAAGCTCAGTAATCCATGTGGAAGAGTCCCAGCAAACAAAGCATAAGTTCCAGTGTCTTTTACAACCCAGTCTTGGGATCCACACCATTATCATGTATGTCATACTGTGTAGTCAAAGTACTTACTGCAAAGTAACAAGAAATAAGCCCTAACTTGTGATGCCAGGATATCTGGTCACACTGTGAAAGAACATAGACAATGAGAGACATTGGTTGCAGCCATCTTTGGAAAACATAATTTCACAGAACCTAGGATAAGTAGTTTATATAATAACCTAATTTAATTCTCACAAGACCCCCATAAGACAGGATTGTCTGGAAGGGAGAGTAAAAGGAGAATGAAATGAAGAAAAACTAAATGACTCGCTCGAGATCACACTGTTCATATTTGGTATTGCAAAGAACAAGTCAGTGCATAACTGACTCCAGAGTTCATGCTATTCCTACTAAATCTTCCTAGTAGCAGAGGAGGAAATACTAGGCAGACTCAATAAACTACATGACGTGGGAGTTGGGGGAGTGACACCAAAATCAGAGAGCCTGAAAAGAGGAGATGAGTATGAAAATAAAAAGAACAAGAAAATTACTAAAGGCTAGAGCATTAGGACAGTACCCTGTTAGCACTGAATTACCATATTTAGTAATTTGATTTGTTTTATTTGAGGGGATGTGAAGATAGCATAGACAATAGTCTTCACCCACTTCCTCCTAAGTTAATACAAAACAAATATTTAAAAATTTAATTAAAAATCACATACCATCAAAATTCCATATTACCTGTTTTATTCCATTAAATTTTAAATATTTTGAAAGAAGAAATTTATTTAGCTATTCCAAATATTTTTTTCTTTAAGTGAATGTTTAGGAGATGTAACTCAAAGCCAAATTTACCTTGTTTTTAGCCTAATGACTTCTGCAAAACAGCCTCCATTTATTCATTGAGCAAATGGTCAGTCTGATGATTTTTTAATGCTACCTGGAATTACATTCATTGCCTTTTTGGTAATGTACTCTTAGAGAAAAACTTACAAACCCTGCCCTGTATTGAATTCACATTCAATTACTCTCCTTTGTGTGCATAATGATAGAAAATAGAGGACTCAGCTAGCTGACGTAAAGCCCGATGAAGACCAGTTCTCTGCCAAACATCACCTGATCTCTGTGCCATCCTCCTCATGATATCATTGCCTTGCACCCGTCAAGGTTTCACCATTGTTCTTGGGATAAAGATCAGATTCCTACCACGACTCACAAAGGCCTGCAGGGTCTTAATCCCGCATGTTTCTCAATGCAGCTGTGAGCATAATTCCCTACTCCATAAGCATGGACTATGTATAGTAACTTCTTCCCAAAGAGCATGGAAAGGGGAAACAAGAGTAATTTTACACTGGAGAAACCTGACAACCACTACCTCTGTCAAATGGTCAAGGTGAATGTCAGAAGTGAGGTCATTTAATTATAATGTGTACCCTTGACATGATATGACAAAAATAGCACTTTACCTCTTCACTCTGTCTCCCAAAAGCCCATAAACCCAGTCTCATCATGAGAAAAACATCAGCCAAGTGGAGCCTAAGGAGACAAGACAGTTAATTGGAATATGTTATCTTGTATGGGATCCTGGTATAGAAAAAAGGACAGTAGGTAAAAAACTAAAGATATCCAAATAACTTATGACTTTAGTTAATAATAATTGCTATGGTTTGGATGTTTGTCTGCTCTAAACCTCATATTGAAACTTGATCTCAATGCTAAAGGAATCTCTAATAGGAGCTGTGTGGGTTATGGGGCAGAACCCTCGTGAATCCCCTCCCTCAGGGGTATGCGACTTCTCACTCTATTACTTCCTATACAAGCCAGTGGTAAAAAGAGCCTGCCATCTCCCCACCCCCGGCTTCCCTTCTTGCCATGTTATCTCTGCACATGCCAGCTCCTCTTTGTCTCCCATTGAGTGGAAGCAGCCTGAGGCCTTCAACAGATACAGATACCCAATCATGAATTTTCTAGGCAGCAAAATCATGAGTCAAATAAACCTTTTTTCAATTTAGAAAATACCCAGCCTCAGGTATAAAGCAAAACAAAGTTGACTAAAGCAATGATGTACAAATATTGGTTTATTAATAAAAATTGACTATGTAAAATAATTATAATGTCTATTGAAATTTAAAATGCATGTAGAATTAAAATAAGTGACAATAATAACATATTACTTGGGAAACTGGCAAAAGTGTTCTCCAATGGGAAAAGAGAATACAATTCTTTATGGTTTGTATAATTTTTCCAATATCAATAATAATACTTTATTACTGTATTGTGAAACACTTATTATTTTCTATAAGAAGCCACCTGATAAGAATTACATCTTTTTAAGTATAAAACTAACATGACTTCTGTCTAGAATGTCAGTACATGTTCCCTTGATCATTAAGGAATTCCTAGTCTCAGAAGTCCAAACAATGTGTCTTGCTTTAATATCTCTCAGTACTTACAACAGGAAGCTTATAAAACACATTGCAAAAAGTCTTCCTTTAAAAAAAATAAAATAAGCCTCTTTAAGTTGCAAACTCTACTTCTGAATTTATAAATTTCGATTTACAAACAACTTTTAGAGGAGTGGGTAAAGTAGGGTACCCACTTATGCTCTGTCCCTTTCAATATAGAATGGGAGTCTTTCATTCTCAACCACGACATGATTATTGCCATATCGTATCATTGACATGGTACCAGTTAAATGAAGCAAGACGTTGAAATGAGATTCTTTTCATGTTTCATAGAACACAGGGATTTGTGTTTTTTTTTCCTGGGGTGTAATGATGGAATGTAATATTTCAATCATACTTGAAAGAACATGAGTTAATATTTCATAGTTACTTAATCCACTGATTCAGAAATCTTAATGCAAATGTTTAAATATTTATGCTTCAGAGGCAAAACATGGTGCCCTGAATTATTACATTGTGCTCTCTTTTGTCACTGACTTGTGATTCATTTCAGATCAGGTAGCCAGAAAATCACTGTATTCAACAAAGAAGCAATAGTAATAAAGTCTTTATATTCTTCATACTTACAACCCTTTCATATTTATTCACACACAAGATTTACTTGCCTCTTTGCACAAGATTAAAATATCCACCAAAGTCAGTGATTAAGTGATTAGTATAAAAATAGTATGCCTTTAATTGATCTGATTGCAATTTTTGGTCTGCATTATATATAAAATTCAAAGGCTCTTGTGAGAAAAGTTTTTCTACTGTAACGTCCTATTATTCCCAAACATGATGAGCACCCTAAGTATGAACTTTCCACCTCACCCGTAATGAAAGCTGTATGTTTCAACCTTGCCCTTTAATGCCCCTGAAAAATATTTGGTGAGCATGGGTAAGGTCAGAGAGGAATTGCATTATGTGGGAAGCTTTTTACTTGCTTAGTGCCCTTCTTTCCACATCACAATCCCCAAACCATCAAAGTGGAAAGTCAGATTCAGACAAGAGTTGAAGACCCTTCAGAGTAAATTTCAAAGTTAAGAGGACCCTCAGGTACCATGTATGACTAAATAGAGGAGTTCTGTCCTGTTCTACTTTGTATCCTCTTCAAAGTGTAGGGGATAAGACATAGGGAGGGGAGCTCACCACCTCCCACTTCAATTCCAACATTCCAACCCAACTCTTGTTCTCTTCAGAGACACATTTCCTCTTTTCTCTCCTTACTAGTACCCCCAATATGACGCAGTGAGAAGGGCACATTACCTTCCTGGTCTCCTCAATAATGCATAATCTCAACCTCATCCTCAAAAAACACCAGACAAACCCAAATGCAAATATGTTAGGAAAAAATAACTTGGCAGTGCCTGTAGCTCAGTAGGTAGAGCACTGGCCACATACACCGAGGCTGGCAGGTTCAAACCTGGCCAGGCCTGCTAAACAACAATGACAACTGTAACAACAACAAAAATAGCCAGGAGTTGTGGCGGGTGCCTGTAGTCCCAGCTACTTGGGAGGCTGAGGCAAGAGTATCGCATGAGCCTAAGAGTTTGAGGTTGCTGTGAGCTGTGATGCCATAGCACTCTACCAAGGGTGACCTGGTGAGAATCTGTCTCAAAAAAAAAAGAAAAAAAGGAGAGGAGAGGGGAGGGAAGAAGAGGGAAGGGGAGAGGAAAAGAAAAGAGAAAACTTACCAATACTCTTCAGAAGTGTCAGGGTCCTGATAGATAAGGAGAGACGAGGGGACTGTCACAGATTGGAGGGGACTAACAAGACAAGACAACTATGTGAAATGTGAAAACTGACAGGATCCTCTAACAGAGAAAGGAAGTTGGTGTGAAATTGGCAAAATCCAAATTCTATAATTTAGCTAACCTAAAGTTAACTTCTTAGTTTGACTAAATGTTTTATGGTTATATGGTCAAATGTTAATATAAGAAGAGGTCGGATAAAGGCTATACAGGGATTTTGTGTTTTTCTTTTCAGCTTTTCTTCTAGATTTATAGTATTTCAAAATTTTTAAAATTAATTGTTAAAAATACAAAGCAAAAAGAAAGAAGGAACAAGAGAAAGAAGGAAGATTTAATTTAAAGAGATACTTGAGAGGTTTCAAAAATTCTGATTAATTCCTCAGGAGATCGGAGATGCTCACTTGTAAGCGAATACAAATAGAGTCTGAAAGTGGCACAATAACTGCTAATAATATGGCTAATAACATGGGCCTTAGACCCCCAACATATTTGGATTTGAAACCTGATTTTACCATCTATTACTAATGTGAATCTAGTGTGACATTACTTAATCTCTCTGAACTTCAAGTTTTCCATATGTAAAATAGGTATGTTAATAGGACCCACTTCCATGGGTTGTTATGAGGACTATATGCGGTAATCTAGGTGAAAATCTTAGCACCTGTCTGGCATATAGATAATGCTTAATAAATGGAAGCAATTAATATTACCCCCAAAACAGGAACTGTTTATTCTAAAATCCCAAAGTCCATGCCTTTCCCTCTCACTTGTAGAGATTAATAATTCTCCATCATACTCCGCTTTCTCCTAATCTTATCCATCCTTCAATTGCCAGTGGACTGTCACTGCCCTCATACATATGATGCGATGTTGCAGCCCACATAGCCTATGGCTAGGAGTGAGAGTTATAAGAAATACCTGTATAGCTCAATAATGGAACACCTGGGTGGAAAGGGCATGGAGAGGGATTTAGCTCTCCTAACAAGCATGAGAGCTTGTGAGATGAGAGCAGTGGTGAGTTGGCAGTCTCTACACCTGTGGTGTTGAGAGGCAGGAGATTAGCCTTATGTTAGGCTGGAGGAGAAGGCAGTCAAGGAGCATGCGCCTTCTATCACGGACCTGCTTACTCTGACTCTGTCTCCTCTCCTGCCTGCAGAACGCCAGCACGGCATCTCTCTGCTGAAGATTACCAAGCTCTACTAAAGACTAAGATCTGTCTTTTTAAGAAGACTGCTTTACTCTCTCTAAGACTCCCTCTCTCTCTCCAGCTAAAGTAGATAGCCCTCAGGCACCTAAGAGACCTGAGCAAGGTAACTTAGTGGTCCACATTCTGAACCTAGTTAAGCTGGGCCCGAGACCTGGCCAGTCCTGGGCCCTGGCAAGAAGTGTCAGAAGTGACATGTGACAGTGTGATCTCTAACCTTTAATTTTACATATGGTTTATGTATCATATATTTATCATTAACTTATTTTATGTTTGGTAGTCATTTTTACATCAGACCGTAAGATCTTTGATCACAAGGACAATTTCATTTCTTCTTCTATTTTCCTTAATGGTAAGCACATAGTTAGCATCCAAAAAGTCATGACTTTTAAGTGTTTCTAGGAAAATCTGGTGATCCCATAGATTTGGTCCTAAGGAATTTAGAGGCCTATCAAGCTAGGACTGAAAGAGGTAAACGTAGAAAAGCCCTATGAAGAAAAACTGTCTGTTAGATCCTTGTCACTTCAAATGCAAACTCCATTAGAATCTTCACCACTGTCTCTGGGGTCTGTCACGTGCTTTTGTCTTGTAAAGAAAACAATTTAAAATAAAACCTTTATCTCAAGAAAGGAAGAAAAAGTATCCGATGTACTCAGCCCTACTATAAAGCTAATTTATAGATTTCATAAGAAGGCTATAACCCAATTATAGCACAAGAATATGAGGAAAGGGGCAAGGGAGGGGAGGGGAGGAAGAGGATGGGTGGAGGGAGAGTAAATGGTGGAATCACACTTAGGGTGCATCTTAAAAGGGTACACGTGAAACTTACTAAATGCAGAATACAAATGTCTTCATACAATAATGAAGAAAATTCCATGAAGGCTAGGTTAAACAGTTGGATGAAAATGTTTCAGATTGTATATGAAACCAGCACATTGTACCCCATGATTTCACTAATGTACACAGCTATGATTTAATAAAAAAAAAATAATAAAAATAAAATAAAACCTTTCCGGGACCTCCACAGACACATTTTTTTTCAGCTGAAATCTATCTTTCAGAGAACTGACCCAAAATTCCTAATAACCTCAAAATTCTAACAAAGATGCCCTTGTTACACATATCACCAAAAAGAGCACGTCGTTTCTTCTAATAATTCCCTTACACAGCATATGGTTTCCTAAGAGATTTTAATGTGTACTGCTCCAACTGATTCTTACAGAAACTCTGAGACGCTATCTGGAAAGTATTATTATCCACATTTTGCAGATAAGACAACTGAGGTCCAGACGTACCAAAACTCACACAACTAATAATCCAAAATTTAGGACTCTTCTCTCATTCAGCAAGTATTTATTATCTCAATTACTGAGTAGGCTTCCCCTATATGCCATCTCAGCTCACATATTTGTTCCTATCAAAAGCACCATGCTAATCATGAAGGATTGTAATCATCTACCTCTTTGTCTGTCTTCTCCCTGGACTGTGAGCTCCTTCCAGGCAAGCCTCTTGCTTGTCCTAGTTGTGTTCCTGGTGCCTAGCACCAGGTATGTGCTTAGTAAGCATTTGTGAGATAGATAAATGGGGGTAGCTAAAATAAAGGATGCTGAAGAATATGGCAAAAGAGCTCAGATGAATTGTCTTAGGTAAATGCAACTTATATCATCCCTTTTCCAGATGGTGGCATCTTATTACCCAGCTCTTTCCAACAAGGAGTATAGTGATGGAACAGATTAACACACCGCATTCTTGGAGAAGGAGCAAGGCTTATATCAAGATAAATCCGTGAGACCAGGTAATCGTGAAGGCACATGAGATGAAGCCCCATTACCCTCATAGTCTCTAGGTAAAGGAGTTTATCTGGACAACTTTCAATCCTGGTTCTGTCACACTCTCTAGGGGCAGCTCTCACTTCTGCCAAAGAAAAGTATAGAGGTGACAAGCTTTGACTTAGCAAAAGGAAGGGAACTAAAGCTCCTACATGAGTGAGAGGAGCTCATTGACCATCAGGGTGATGAGGACTGGAGAGTCCCAGAGACATGGAAGTCAGTCCCTGGAAATCCTCAAGGACACCATGGAATCCTATCTGAAATATTTTCCTTCCAGAGCCTTTTCATCAGTAGAATCGTATGATCACCTACTTCCCTCAGACTGTACATCCAAAATCAACATTTCGCTGCGTGCTCCCACTTCATTATTGCAACAATGTCCCCTCCTTTTGATTCATAGCCATCTGCTTGCACAAGCCCCACCTTCAGAATCAGAACTCTGAAATGTTTGCAGAACTTGAGGCTTTTCCGAAAGTTGGCAGAGTTTCATTCTCTGCAGTGATGGCATCAATTTCCCCATGTGGGAAGAATGCCAGTGACTCGTAACAGTATCTGATGCTAAGCCATGGGAGTGATTCCAGGGGTGTCTGGGAAGAGCACTGCAGAGCGAGGTGAAGATGCACTTCAGTGTGACCCCAGATAAATCACTCAGCTTCTCTGGTGTTATTTTGTTTTGGCATCTCCAAAGTGACCATGTGCCTTCCAGATCCTAGAAACTAAGTTGTGCTGTGTGACTGACAACTTACACAGGTGGAGGGGACATAAAACATCCGGACAACCATAAACCTTTTCCTTTCAGGCTCATCATCAGAGTAAAGTGTGGTCTGATTTTTTTTTTTTTTTTTTTGCTGTTGTTGTTTGGGTTTTTGCTGTTGTTGTTGTTGTTGTTTTCCTATTCCAGAAACACTGGAAAGTAAATGTAACAAGTTTAGCAGAGAAACTACATATTAATGAAAAATCAAAGACTTTTTCTACAAAAGAATGAGGAATAAGAGAGACCATTTATAATCACTAGAAAAACAAAAGTCACCGAAAAAAGTAAAGTCATTTATGTTTAACCTGCTCTAAGTAAAAATAAATCACAGATAAGTTCACTGCTTCGACCATCTGCATCTGATAAGCATAAGTTTAAATCCTGGTACCATCTGTTCAACTGGAATTTGATACTGTATCAATTCGCCAAATCACAATTATGATAGCAAGGACAGCAGCCTGGTGGCTTATGATCTGAACAGCAACCATTCTTTAATAGGATGAGAAATCAGAGCCAAACCAACTTTGGCTGAAAATTATTTCAGTGCTTGATGTTCACCTGATTAAAACCAAATAGTGGCATGAAACTGGCAAAGCCATAAGCAACCGGGTTTTCCACCAGATCCCTCTCTACTTAGGGAACCAGAATGCCCAACAACGTAGGAGTTGTGGCATGTTCAATGAAGGTAGAGAAATAAAGCAGAGATCTTATAGTATAGTACTTGATTTGTACTATATTATAGTTTCATTCTTCTAGGGTTCATCACTGACACCTAAACTACCACTTGGTCTACCAGTGTGTATTAGTCATGGGGCATTTTACAGTTGGGAAGTAGACAAACCATCAAAATGTAGTGCTAAGATAGTCATTGCTGATATCCTTAAATTCTAAGAATTTCAAGATCACCTTTCCAAAGCCCTTACTTTACAAATAAATAAATCAAGGCCTACAGGTGAAAAAGGTTTCCCAGGCCAGCATCCAGTTAGTAGCAGAACAAATCTCCCTTCTCCCAGCCCAGCGTTTCCTCTAGGGTGCCTCTCCGGAGTTCCAGCACTAAATGCATTTGCACAGATTTTCTTTTCTTTGCCACATACGTTGATTTTCAAGCCACTCACTATGGTGTCTTTTCTAAATTACCCTGCCTACCTTGCTCTTTTAAAAGCAAATTTCTCAAGCAATTTCCTCTCAAAGGAGAGGATACCTTGCATAATCTTAGGTTTATGTCACAAAGTAGGAGCTGTACATATATGATATTACCTGTGTATTACTATGGGAGACCTATGCCCAGGATTTTTAGGTAAGTGTAATTGGTAATAAGGTCTCTTCTTTCCATTGTCATAGATATAGCAGATTACCTACCAATTGCATAAAATTCTGTGGAACCATCCCTCAAAAGTTCCATGCCACGGCACATGCTGTTCCTCCTACCTGGACAACATTCTCATTGTTCCAAACTCCAATTCACCAGGCCAAATCCTGCTCATCTTTGAAAATCTAACTCAAATCTTGCCTCTTCTCTAGAGCTTTTCCTAACCTCACCCAATAAAACAGGATTGAGTTTTTTCTTCTGCATTTTAATTTTTCTCTCAGACTCAGAACTTATTATACAGTAATTAGTAATTACTAATAATTACTTGTATATGCGTTTGTGTTTATACTAGACTATCAGCACACGATGGGAAGAAAAAAAAGATTTTATGCATTTTTGGCTTCTAACAGTGGCTGACACATGAGAGGACCCTGGTATAGCTGTGTTGTCTAACGATGTCAGTGCTATAACAGAATCTTTGCCAATATCTATGCCATTTTTTTCTAATTCTCCATACATTACCAATGGCCGTTTGATACAAAAATTATATTCAGTAAGTATCATCAACACCCCTGAAGTATACATTGTCATGAGATTTGGGAGAACAGAGAAGAAATAAAAGCATTAACATATGCAAGTTATTTAAACTCTTTTGGTAGGTTTTGTTCCCTTTAAAATAAGAATGAGATATTAGGGCGGCACTTGTGGCTCAGTGAGTAGGGCGCTGACCCCATATACCAAGGGTGGTAGGTTCAAACCCAGCCCCGGCCAAACTGCAACAAAAAATAGCCGGGTATTGTGGCAGGCACCTATAGTCCCAGCTACTCGGGAGGCTGAGGCAAGAGTATTGCCTAAGCCCAAGAGCTGGAGGTTGTTGTGAGCTGTGATACCACAGCACTCTACCAAGGGTGACAAAGTGAGACTCTGTCTCTAAAAAAAAAAAAATCAGATATTAAAGTTCTTGCAAATGGCATGAGCCTTATTCTGATAGGCACAAATTTTTAATAATGAATTGCAAAAGATGTGTCTGAAATTTGATGAGGAATAGAAAACATTATAATTCCCTATCTAAAAAGCTTTTAAACGGCCCTCATTTCTATAATAATTTTAAAAACTACCATTTATTGAAGGCTCACTATGAGCCAGGTGCTTTATTGAGCACTTTATATTCCTTATTTCTTTTTAACGTCTCAGCAACTCCATAAGGTATATTATCGTCATGATCTTCACTTTATAGATGAGAAAACTGAGCAACTCCAATAGTATCAAGAGTTTAAGTAACTTGTGAGCACAAGGTCAAACAAGGAGTACACGGTACAGTGAGAATCTGAACCCAGTCATACTGAGTCCAGCTCCTGCTACAGTTAAATACTAACCATGGAAATGAAATGAAGAGGTGAAGCCAGAGAAACTCCCCAGGTTAAGGAGAGATAGAGCACTTTAGCCTCTCTTAGCTCAGCCTTGGGAGAGGCATATAGAATCGCCAAAGAAATCGAAAGCATGAGACCCTAATGCATATCAATCAAGAGGAATGGACTGTTAAAAGGTTGAAATCACTGAGTCAGTAGACCATGTTTTGTGCATAAAAACAAAATTATTAGCCACGCAAAATGATTCTCCCTAAAAGCATAAGCTGAAGACATTTTATTCCATCAGCTGGGAGTGCTTGTGTACTTTCATGGAGTACAAACTGAGCTAAGCTTTAGTGAGGCTCGTGTGTGTGTTTCCTGGAAATTATTTATTTATTGTGTACTGGGTGGCTTTTAGCATTCATCTGGAAGAGAGAGTTAGTGATGTATTCCTATATTCATCAGGAGAGAGAGGAAAAGGCTGAAGTCTCTTCAGGGAGAGATTGGTTTCTGGCTCATCTCAGTAACTCGCTTTTGATCGTAGTAAATTTTGTCCACAGAAAAGGGAAGAATTGTGATATGTATGATACACATATACACATATACATTAATATATTATATGCATATGTATAATATGTATATGCCACAAAACATATGACCTCTTTCTACAGTGTTTTATGATTTTCCATATGTTTTCATACAGGACATCATCTTACACGAGGCCTATAACAACTGGGTAAGGTAGATATATTTGTTCCCATTTTTTGAAAGAAAACCAGAGACTCAATTTTTCCAGGGACTCACAAAGCTGGTAAATAGCACAACTGGTGTATGAAACTCTCCTCTTCTAATTCCAAGTCCAGGCTTTCCATCAAGCGGCCATTGTGTTTCTTTGTCTTCATGGTTCGAGTGAACTTGTTTACAGATTACCTCATTGCCTCGATGCCTCAATACCTAAATAAGCTGTGATTCCAGAGATAGCCAAGGCATAGGTGGTAAACCCGATGCAACTTGACCAAGCCAAACCGAATTTTCAAAAAAATGCGTGAATATTTTTCATATCACACGTCTCACAAAAGAGTTAAAATCTGAGTTTTCTCTCGTGAAGGGAGGCTGAAAGCACCAGCCTTTGAGATAGACATTCTGTGTCTTTTCCAAATAGGAAGGTTTGAACAATTTGTCTTGACTTTTGAAATTTGGAACATCCAATGGCAACATCAAAAACAAAAATATCTCATTTCCTTCCCATTACTGAGACTTGGCTGCTAATAACACAGCACCTGTTTGGCATTGGATGACTGGAAATGCAAACACTTCTGTACAAAAGCAAAATACAATAATTGAAGATTATATTCTTTACAATGGATCATCTCCTCCTGCTGTTATTTTTTTTTTCCTAACCAGAAAATACTACAATTGGATTTTAATCCTGGGAGAATTTCGTGTAGTAAATAGTGTGGTTTCCTAGGTGCAAAGCAGATACTGCAGAAATTAAATAGCAGTGCTAATTACTGTTTTTTGATTCCTCCCTCTTCTCCTTCCCCTTCCCTGGGATTGACTGCCAAGGCAGGAGCAGATTTATCACAATCAGATAAAACCAAGGCAATTCAAACACCTGGGCAATTTTGCCTTATCTTCCTAGGTAAGCTGGGCTCTTTTATATTCATTATCAGCCCTGTTTATGGAAGATCTAAATGGTCTAAAACAAGAGAAACTAGAGGGTAACAACGGGTTCCATTTAAAGTCCAAATAATGTAACAGCACAGTCCTTTGGGGATGGGGCTATGATGGACAGAACCTAAAGCCATCACCATGAAACTCCTTGTCTTTTACAATAAAATATAACAAAAAGAGAGTGGGATGGGGAAAAGAAGAGCTCTGAGGAGAGCTGCCATGCAAATCTCAGACATCTCTTTTTTTCCTCTTGTTTTTCTTTTCCCCAGGCATACCAAGAAAGTTCTAATGGGTAAGATTCCTTGCTGGTTATAAAACTCAAATAGAAACACAGTTGACCTTGATGGTCCCAAACCCTCACAATGTAAATTTCAGCATAATAAGGCAATTGATTAAAAAATGAGGGGCGGCGCCTGTGGCTCAGTGAGTAGGGCGCCAGCCCCATATACCCAGGGTGGAGTGTTCAAACCCACCCCCAGCCAAACAGCAACAAAAAAATAGCTGGGTGTTATGGCAAGCGCCTGTAGTCCCAGGTACTTGGGAGCCTGAGGCAAGAGAATTGCCTAAGCCCAGGAGTTGGAGGTTGCTGTGAGCTGTGTGATGCCACAGCACTCTATCCAGGGCCATAAAGTGAGACTCTGTCTCTAC
>CAUYRH010173271.1:0-10870 GCA_963574655.1 Perodicticus potto
GCCAGGTGTTGTGGCGGGTGCCTATAGTCCCAGCTACTTGGGAGGCAGAGGCAGGAGACTTGCTTGAGTCCAGGAATTGGAGGTTGCTGTGAGCTGTGATGTCACAGCACTCTATCCAGGGTGATGGCTTGAGGCTCTGTCTCAAAAAAAAAAAAAAAAAAAAAAAAAAAGAACTAGTCACTGGAATGCTGGGCGGTCAGAAAAAAGAGGAATGTACTCAGAATTTACTATATTTTCATTCATTTTTCACTACAGCACTCCCCTCTGTGCTTCTGTCACAAACTCTAGAGTCTTTCTGAGAATAAATGAAAAATTCACCTGCTAGTGCTGGGTGATGTGGGGGTTAATCAGGCTACAGGCAAGTAGAAAAAATGGGGTAGGATGATCCAACCGCCATGTACAAACTCACCGAAAAATATTAGTCTTTTCAGATCTTGGCTCACCCCACCTTCTTTAGTACCTGGTGCTTCTTTCAATAGCTGGCGTAAATTGCCTCATTGCCTCAATTTGTCTGCAGCAGCTGAATTGTTGTCTACTTTTCCCGAGGGAGTCAGTTACCATGCCCCTTCTGCTTTTCATCCTCTTTTTGTCCTTCTAGGTTAGTGACAATGTTCATTTTCGGCAGTGATATTTCTGCATCTTACTGCCAACACCTTAGACTATAGTGGTGTCAGCCATCTCTCTTCTCTTCTGATTGTATTTTCTTTTCAAGGTATTATGTTTGTAGGTATCCTATTAAATCACATTTAAAGAATGTCTTTGGCTCCTGGTTTTCATAAGTGATCTCTAATTTTGACTTATTAGTCTAATACTATTGACCTTCTCTTGTTCTGCAGAATTTTGTGAGGCCCTTGTGCTGGTTCTTCTATATTTCTTTAGCTATGCTCTGTCTGCTATTTTTTAAAATCTTTCCTAAATACTGGGTTTATTTGTGCAATCTTCTATGGCATTTCCTGCTCTCCTCATTTTGCTGAGATGTACTGGGCTCATCAGACTCTTTCCACTATGAAGTGTTTATATTCCTGACATGTGAAAGACCAGAAGATGGTTATGTCCACCATTCTTTCTGGATTTTCCTTTTTTCTTTTTCTCTTTTTGCTCGCTCTTTCCCAGCTTTCCCTTGGGGTCACCTATACATGTAGCACTGGCCACTCACCACTATTTCTTCCCTAATAGTTTTTAAGTATTTGCCATTTCTTTCTAGTTAGAAACGGAAGTATTCATTGCCTAGTAGGAGTATCTCAGATGGACTTGGGTATTCAGAACAGTACTCACACAGTATCACTGACAGCTACTCATTTTTTCCCATTTTAAGATCTGTACAGAGATTGCCTTTTTGTGCCAGGGTTCAGAATGCTGGAGGTGCTTTCAGCTTTCTGCGGTAAACATAGCACTGGTGGGCCAATATTTGCAAATATATTTAGGGGTTTTCAATGAATGTTGGTTAATGAATGTTTTTATTCTTAATTAATTTTTGGTGTTATGTCAAATTCTAGTCATCTCTTAGATCTTACTAAATATTTTTAGTGGTAAAGAACTTTCTTAAGTCTTTCATGAAACACCATTTAAACATGGGACTTTCATACAGTCTTTTTAAAATTTAAACTGCAATGCCAGCACAGCATTTTCATTTATTTACCAAGTGTGGTAATCTCAATTCAATAAGAGCAAAGTCTGATTTTGAAGATATTTCCTAATGTAACACATAAATAAATAGGTGTCATTGTTTACTGTGTTTTATGAAGGAGGAAAACTGACGTTTTGCCTTCCAGATTCTTCATACTGTGCAAAACTCCTAGGGCAAAATATCATTTTCAATGTCTAGTAAAAAAGAAAAAATATCTGGTATCTATAAAATAAAGTGTCTAGAGGTAGAAAAAATGCAGATATTAAGAAAATGCATTAAAGTTTTATCTTGAAGTTCCACTAGAGTCTATTTGCGTGCACTTTTTAGCTGGCTAAGGTTGTAACTGTTATTACAGGCAAAAAAGAAAATTAAAATAGTGGTTAGATTATGCCTCATAAAGATGTAAACAAGATGTACCTGACACAAAAGCTTTAGCAGCCCAAGTCTTTCTGAAAGTTTTTATTGACCTGTGTTAGAATTCATTGTCTGGGGGCAGTATAGTGTAATAGTCTAGAGCAAGGTCTTTGAAATCAGAAAACATCTTAGTGTAATATTGGATAAATTATTTAAGCCGTTTGATTTGCAAATTCCTCTTTTGCAAAATGCACAAGTGTAGGTTTTTAGTGAGGCTTACATAAGGCAAGATATATAAAGTACATGGCAGTATTTCATGCACACTACATACTTAACAAATGGGGCAAGTTTTTGTAAAAAGTAAGCTGTATGGATTAATACTCTGAGCAACATTGTTTCATGAAGTTGTATCTGTGGATTTCGAAAGTGTGCCTCCCTGTCATCAGTTTGCTTGGCTAATGCTGTGTGGGCTACGTGTTTTTCCTTGCTAATAAAAAAAAAAAATTGTGTTTCTTGGATTACAGTGAAATGAGTTCTATATGCTTAATTTCTAATAAGTAACAACTATTTGTTGAATTAATACCAAAATTAAACCAGAACAACTTTATTTATTAGACCCTCTTCAGTTTAAACTGTAGAATAATGGGGTAATCCTTGAGGATTACCAGTTATCCTCAAACCTCACTCTTTAATTTAGACCTAGGCTATTGATATTGATAACTTATCCATGCAATTAAGAGTTGGAAATGTTTACCCTACACTTTAATAGATGATTTACACATTCTTTGTGAAAGGACTACCTCTGATTTTCTTTGAAAAACTTCAGAGGACAGTTTTATATCATTCTTTGTTCCTCTGGCTGGTAGGTGATGTGTAGGGCACGGGGTCTAATAAGAGGTTTAAATAATTACAACACATATTCTCCATAGCTAAAAAGCTTATAAGACATTGGGAGATATAAACTATAGAACTCAAAAGCTTTTAGTGAGTTAATGGGATAGTACATACAAATCCTTCACACAGAAGAGATAGGGTATTATTTATCAGTGGCAATATTGAGAAGCTTTGTGGTGGTGTGAGGTATTACACAGAAATTCCTAGTGTTATAATTGAAATTACAGTAATTTGTTCTCTTTTTCAGAGATGGAGATAGATTACAAAATATTTAATTACATTGATTGATATTTGTGGAAATACCTTTTTTGTAATTAGAAATGTTTGTATTCAATGACAATTTTTATAAGCCTCACTAATATTTGACCTTTTGATACCAATCAAGCCTGTGCTTTACTCAGCTGTATAATGGACCCAAGGAAAATCACTACTTAAAAGAAAACAGACCTCTCATTTTCTCTCTCTCTTTTTTTCCCCCTTCTAAATGTTTATGTGACAAGGCAGTGTATAAAGGGAAGATTTCATAAAGAAATTGAGACTTGAGTTGGACCTTGAAGGGAGGGTAGCAAAGACTATTTTAATCAAGATGAATAGAAATATGGAGAGAGAATGAGCAAAGCAGAGGAAACAGGAACAGGTATGGTGCATTCAGAATTGTTACAGCCATTAAAACTGTTTTCTGTTTAAAATGGGTATTGGTTTTATTATCATTAACAGTGAATGCATTTCTAGGGTGTATGATTGTGTTCCTGGGGAATGAACTGAATATAATAGTAATAGAAATATTATGGAGGAAAGAATTGATGACATATATGTGAGAACTACAACTAGACTCCAGGCACATAACAGGTGCTCAATAAAGTTTTCACAGATTTCCTTTTCCTTCTTGGATTAGGCTGTGTCTATTATAGCTTTTATCCCTGTACCATTTCACTAGAAAGTCACTTAAAACTGTACAAGAAAAATAAAATTAGAGGTGATTCTGATGAGAAAGAACAATAGATTGAGTTTTCTTGAAAGCAGATGCTTATATGAAGGTAAGTTTAGACAAAGAAGTTTATTATGCAGTGCTTTTATGATTAATACCTGTGGAAAAGATGCAAAAGGAGTAGAATTTGGCTCAGGAAGAACTACGGTCCAAATGCAGCCTCAGTGAGTGTTAGAAAAACCCCACAGTTTGCTCTGACGTGGGGATGGAACTTCTCAGGTATCCCGGGTTATGTTGAGGAGTCAGGATGAGACTGTCAGAGGGAGAGGACAGGGGCCTTAGCTGGAGCAGCTTCCTCCCGGCAAGGGAAAGTCTTGACAAGGCAGGGAGATGTTGGCACTCTTCCAGAAGGAGTATATCTATCCATCCGTGCCATTCTCCGAGGGCTACTACCACTTCCCTAGAATAAAAAGGAGCCCTGAGGCCTTAGACTGCTCAGCTGCCATGACAGAACACCACAGACTAAGTCACTTAATCAACAGGACTTTATTTTCTCACAGTTCTGAAAAGTAAACATCCAAGATTAGGGCGTCAGCCAGTTCAGGTCATGGTGAGGGCTCTCTTCTTGGTTTATGTATGGCCACCTTCTTGCTGCGTTCTCACACGACCTTTCCCGGGTGCACGTGAGGAGAGAAGGAGAGAAAGAACCAACACTGTGGTGCCTCTTCTTACAAAGGCACTGAAACTGTAGGACCACAGTTACTGCCATGCCTTATGAACATATAGGCATGTACTCAAGGAGTTCTTATGTTTAATTTACAAAGTAAAATAAACTTTTCTTATTTATCAGTGGCAATATTGAGAAGCTTTGTGGTGGTGTGAGGTATTACACAGAAATTCCTAGTGTTATAATTGAAATTACAGTAATTTGTTCTCTTTTTCAGAGACGGGGATAGATTATAAAATATTTAATTACATTGATTGATATTTGTGGAAATACCTTTTTTGTAATTAGAAATGTTTGTATTCAATGACAATTTTTATAAGCCTCATTAATATTTGACCTTTTGATACCAATCAAGCCTGTGCTTTACTCAGCTGTATAATGGGCCCAAGGAAAATCACTACTTAAAAGAGAATAGACCTCTCATTTTCTCTCTCTCTCTCTCTTTTTTTCCCCCCTTCTAAATGTTTATGTGACAAGGCAGTGTATAAAGATAGCAATTCCTTTGATATTTGGATATACAAGGAAAGGAGATTGAAAATCTTATTCTATAAATAGTTAAGAAATTTGCATAGCCTTTTGGGAGATGGAGGAGGTGCTCAGATAGTGAGATGAGGAAGTAAAAATTTTGATAGTGTCAAAGTCTTTATTTATTGAGCTTTCTGTGTCCTGTCCGCCTTTACTTCCTGTTTTATGTTTAGTAGTTTATCGGTAATAATGACGGATAAGGTTTTGCGACTCTCCCCTAAACCTGCCCCTGCTGGAGACTTGTTCATAAAAATCCATGGCATACTTTCTTCTAGACATAGGTTTGAGGATATAATAAAATTTTAATCTCCTGTTTCTGGAATATTTCAGATGGATGGTAAAGAAAAATTCTGTTGCTCTCCTCTGTGACAGATTTATGTGCTCTTTTGAGAAATGATGAGCATTAGAATTTCTTTTCTTTTCTTCATTCCTTTATATGCCAACTTTTAAAAACTCCCAGTTGAAAAATGTCACTTGTCACATCCAGACACTAACATTATCTTCCCATTGAACGTGAGCTATATCTAGTCATAATCCTTAAATGGGTTCTGACCTGAAGTATAGAATAATCACTTTTAGTTCATCTTTTGTGGAGTTTATATGAACTAGTTGGAATTCAATCCTGCTGAAGGTGTTTCTTCAAATATATTATCAATCAAAAACACTCAGATATTTGTTGTGCAAATGATTATTTGGAAAACTACAAGCTAATTCTGTGATATTTATCTTTCAGAACATCTGCATCTGTATCTGTTCTTTGAAGTAATTAGTTATGGAGTAACACATTACATGATCAGAGGCTAAAATCTGTGGAAAAGAGATATAACAAAGAAATACTTAAAGTTAGAATAATAAGGAAGTTTTATAGAAGAGATAAATTAAGAGTAAATCCTTGAAGGACAGAAATATTTATTGTGAGAATGAGAGCACAAACCAAGTGTGGGAATAGGACTAATTATATTTCAGAAACCATGAGAAATTTGGCCTAACTCTAAATTGCCTAGAGGCAGTATAAAAAACAGAGCCTGTCTTTATTTTACTATTTTACTTCTCACATCCACCATAGGGCCTATGGTAAACAGGTTCTCAAGAGAGATTGTATGTATAAATGTGAATCTAAGTAAGTGAACAACAGAGGTAAGACTAAGTGGGTCGTGATTACTTGATGGTTACTTTTAGATAAATATTTGACCTTGGAAGGGAGGCTTGTAAGTAGTTGCATCCAGCTGACCACTTGCCCTTTTCTGTCTGAGCCAGACAGATATGCTCATGGCTTGATGTTCAATCCCCTTTTCATCTACAATCTTAACAGCCTCAAGCAGATAATGCCATTTTGCCATGACGGGAATCATGTACAAACTAGTGTTTTCTTTGGTTGAACTTTCAAGTATGAGAGGTTACTGATATCTACTGATATCCAGAGCTTAGAGCAAAATCCAAAAAGAAGCCGAAAAGACATGAAAAAATACGTCTTATAAAACAAGCTATTTTCTATTGGTCTGGACTTCACACATATTCTTACAGCAAAAACGTGCTTAGAAGCCAAATTGTCGCTTGATCAGGAAAGAGCTTTATTAGTCAAGAAAGCACTCTGGCAGATCAATAAAAGTATACTGTAAGCTACCTGGTACTCTGATTCATGTCTAAATTTCATATTCAAGGCAGCTGTGTAAGCATGTTTGCAAGTCTCTGATTTAGGGGAAATGGTCAGAGAATGTTACACCTGCTTTAATATTTATGAAATTTAAGCAATCCACCAGAGGAAGATTACTATAATAGATGCTTAACCATCCCCTACCTAAATTCCTAGAATGTTGTGAGATAAATGGTTGCAAAAGAGAAATCTGATCATTGACCTTACTTAAAATCTTTCAACATATCTCCGTGGCTTTCAGTATAACATCTGAAATCTTTACAACAGAGTATAAAACTTGTCAGGCACTCCACAGTCCCTTTTTCTTTCCTTCCTTTAATGAGTATTTATTGAGGACCTACTGTGTTCCTGATAGTGGGCTCCTGGCCAGAGAACCAGGGGTGAGCAGAGAGCGGAGACCTGCTGGATCATTTTCCTCTACTTCTCAGACCCAATGTGAGCAAATAGGCTCTTTTGGCTTTTCCCATAATAATCTTTGTGCTTTCCTCTCCCCCTGGCTCTCCATTTTTTGGTTGAGTTATTCCTACTCATTTTTAAAAAACACACTCAGGCACTGCCCACCCATCCTCCCATAGGGCTTGCAGGTTGGATTCACACATTGTATTTCTGCAAAACACTGTGTTTTCCTCTCTTCTACCTGGTGAGTGATATGCTTTTCCTTGAGTGTAAAACTTGTGTTTTTCATCTTTGTCCTCAGTAACTTGCATAATTTCATTTGGACTATATAGTAAGTCCAAAATGTTATTTTTTCTCTTCTGTTTTCTTACAGATCATCTCTTTGTTTTTGCTTTTCTTTTCTTTTTTCTTTTTCTTTTTCTTTTTTTTTTTTTTTTTAAGACAGAGTCTCACTTTGTCACCCTCAGTAGAGTGTGGTGGCGTCATAGCTAATAGCAACTTCAAACTTTTGGGCTAAAGCAATTCTCTTGCCTCAGGCTCCTGAGTAGCTGGGACTACAGGCGCCCACCACAATGTCTGGCTATTTTTAGAGATGGGGGTCTTGCTCTTGCTCAGGCTAGTCTCAAACCTGTGAGCTCAGGGCAATACACCTGCCTCTACCTCCCAGAGTGCTATGATAGGCGAGAGCCACCACGCCCTGCCCATCTCTTTCTTGATTGAATCTTATCTTTTCAGATGATTACATAGATAAAGTAGATTTTATTTATTTACCTGAAAAACATTTCTTGAGAACCTACTATATGTCAGTCTTCATATTGGCACATTTTGCATCTGATTTCTTCAGCAACAATCATGTTGAAGAAAAGGAAGTTCAGAAGTGATGTTGCTCATCTCACACATCTGATGTGGCAGGAATGTTTCTCAAATTCAGATCTATGTGATTCCCAAACCCAATGTTCTCTTTTGAGGCCATGTTTTTTCCAGTGGGATAAAACATAATGTTTTGTATATCTTACATAGCAGTAAAAACATGCCACGGGTTAGATTCTATCATAATAAATTCCTTATGGTCTCTAAATTCACTTGCCATTTGATCCTAATGAGAACATGCCTGGAAGACCCATTTTACAGTCAGGATCTAAGCATGAGGAAACAGACATAAGGGCTTTTTGGTTGTTTTTCCACTTGTTAATAAATTATCCGACAAAAAAATAATTTTTACTCAAAAGAGAGGAAAGAGAGAGGCTGAAGGAAAACCAAACTATCATCTGTTGTCCAAGCTTGTTGATTGAATATACTAGTACTGGTTGGTTTACGGAAGATGTTTCAAGTTTCTCTCTTCAGTCATTCCTCTAATGGGGGCTGGTGGGGGATAATTGTTTTCCCATTTACTCTTCCTGTTACGAATTTTATATAAATTCAGGAGTTCACTTGGCACTGTATACATTGTGGAAACAAGGATGGATGGGTAGGGGCTAAGGCAACACAGAAAAGGGTGAAGCTACAGCTGATTTTTACCAATATTTGTGTAGCAGATTGAAGATGGTTGCAAAGTCTTTTCCATTCCTTTCGCAGAGAAATTAGATTGATTTCTCCTTCCCTTGAATCTGAGCAGACTCTATGATTGCTTTGATATATATATACTGAGAGTGGTAACAATGCTAATTTCCAGTCCCAGGCCTAAATATACTGGCAGTTGCTTCATTTGGTTTCTTGGAATCACATCACTCATCGAGCCCTGCTCTTCCATGTGAAAAGCCCAACATGGTGGCCATGTAAAGAGGTCCTGCGACTACTAGGTCTATGTTGCCCACGCTGGCCTTGAACTTTTGAACTTCTGAGCTGTAAGTCATCCTCACACCACACTTCTACTAAATTTTGTACAATACTGTCTACTGCTTAGGAGTAGCTACACTATTTATACTGTAGCCCCATAGCTCCTCCTCTAACCTCAGTGCTTCCTGCCTGCAGCATTTTTGCATGTGTGCAGCAGAGGGAAAAGGGAATGTTTTAGATATTTTATGGCAGCAGGAGTACTATCCTCTTTAGAACTTGAGGTATTGATCAGATGAATGATGCTTTTTGTGTAGTCTAGTGCCCTACCCCACCCAACCTCATCCCTGTCTATAGCAACTCAGTAAAGAAATACCACCTGGTTTTGCATCTAACGTAATTTCTTAAGTATTGCCTTTTATTTTTAAAAAGATAATAAGTATGGCCATATAACACTTTTATTCTTCTTTTTTCCACTTAACATTTTATTATACTGTAAATATTTTTATACTTTCCATAAACTTGGATATCATTATTTTTCACTTTGTAGTGTTTTTGGAAAAAAAGATACATTATATTACTTTTTCCTTTCCTCACAAAATTATTGTAAGTCCAGTAAAACAAATTTCAAATAGAAGGAAAATCCAAACTTTTATCCTTCATCTTCTTTATGACATATTTATATAGAATGTAGACATACAGAGAGACATACACTATCTATAAACATGCAGCTTTGCAGTTTTCCCTTGGCTTTGCACCTAATATGATAATTACATGGATATTACTAATAACTTGTTTCCATTATTTAAAAATTTAAAAAATATATTTGCTTATAGCAAAATTAATTATCATGTTTTGTGGTTTAAGCCATATGCAGTAGTGAATGTATAATATTAGTACTAAAGTAAGCAAATGGAATAATGCTATTATAGATTTGTTATATTAATATGAAGTGGTATGATATCATTTGGAGATAGGCTGTTAAATATAAGTTCAAGATGTATATTATATATCTGGAAGCAGGCATTAAAGTAACACAAGAAATTATAACTACTAACCCAACAAAGGAAAGCAAATAGAATTATTGAATATAATCCATTAATTTAAAAGGCAGAAAGGGACAGAAAAGAGAACAAAGGATAGATGAGAAAAATAAAAAACAAATCACAAGCTGATAGATATGTGTATGTCAATAATCAAATTCAATGTAAATGATCTGAACACATCTATTTAAAAGAGTCAGATTAGATTAAAAGGGAAGACTAAACTATATGGTGCTTAGAAGAAAATTTGGAAAATAGACAAAATGAAAATCACTTATTTATGGTGTTAGTACTCTATCATGGCTATTTTAGTTTGTGTTTATTCCTTTTTGGGAAATATGAATTCCTTAGATTTGTATTTATGGATCTAAGACTACTTTGTTGCTACTGTGGTGTGTATATATATATAGCTTTTCCCCCCTGCTTTTTAACTTAATAGTATGTTGTAATATGTAGTGGGCTAAACCTTAACATTTCATAGTAGTTTCATTCTCTGACACTTATGAATTCAGAACTAAGAATGAATTCTAATATTCACCAAATAAAAAGCTTCCAGCTTACATGATCAGCAATAAGATACAAAATAAGAGAGGAGCTCTATTTGTTTTTTAATTAAATCATAGCTGTGTACATTAATGAAATCACAGGGTATAATGTACTGGTTTTATATACCATTTGAAATATTTTCATCAAACTGGTTAACATAGCCTTCACTGCATTTTCTTAGTTATTGTGTTTAGATATTTGTACTCTACACTTAGTAAATTTAACATGTATCCTTGTAAAATGCACCATAGGTGTGTTCCCTCCAATTACCCTCCCTCCATTCATCCTCCTCCTCCCCTCCCTATCCTATAACCTATTATGTTTAGCATTAAAATTTCTCATGAGATTCAAGGAGGTTGTAGTTACTAATCCATCATTCTGCATTCACACAACCTCATGAGTC
>CAUYRH010173277.1:0-11844 GCA_963574655.1 Perodicticus potto
AGACTTGTGGAGTGCACCTGAGGGGGGAGGCCCTCAAGCAGGTGGATGTCTTCAGGTAAAATCTTTTCCAGGAGGCTGAGGAGTTCCTCTGCAGATTCTTGCCACAGAAAATCATATACCTGAACCAGCTCTTGCAAGATGAGTCCCTCAATGTGGCTGACCTGACCTCCCTCCATGCCCCACTGGATATCCCCATCCCAGACCCCACATCCAAGGATGATGAGATGGAAACAGATAAGCAGGAGAAGAAAGAAGTCCCAAAGTGTGGATTTCTCCCTGGGAATGAGAAAGTTTTGTCCCTGTTTGCCCTGGTTAAGCCAGAAGTTTGGACTCTCAAAAAGAAGTGCATTCTGGGGTGGTGCCTGTGGCTCAGTGAGTAGGGCACCGGCCCCATATGCCGGAGGTGTTGGGTTCAAACCCAGCCCTGGCGAAAAACTGCAAAAAAAAAAAAAAAAAAAAAAAAAAAGAAGTGCATTCTGGTGATCCCATGGATCCAGCACCTGATTCCTAAGATTGAGGATGGAAATGATTTGGGGATAGCAATCCAGGAGAAGGTGCTGGAGAGGTTGAATGCAGTCAAGACCAAAGTGGAAGCCTTCCAGACAACCATTTCTAAGTACTTCTCAGAACATGGGGATGTTGTGGCCAAGGTCTCCAAGGAGACCATGTAATGGATTGCCCAGCCTTGGTGCACGAGCGAGATGGAGCAGTGTATGGGGAGCTCAGGGCCATGGTGCTGGACCTGAGGGCCTTCTATGCTGAGCTCTGTCATATCATCATCAGCAACCTGGAGAAAATTATCAATTCAAAGGGCAAAGAGAAGCCATCTATATACTGAACCCAGGGCTAGAAGGAAAATAAATGACCTATACTTTGTGTGGAAAAAAGAAAAAAAAAGATTTTTCTATTATGTCTGGGTGCTTTTAAAAAATTCTTGGATTGGCTCAGTGCCCATAGCACAGTGGTTATGGCACTGGCCACATGCACCGAGGGTGGTGGGTTTGAACCTGGCGTGGCCTGTTAAACAACAACAACTGCAACAATAGCCATGAGTTGTGGTGGGCCCCTGTAGTCCCAGTTATTTGGGAGGCTGAGGCAAGAGAATTGCTTAAGCCTAAGAGTTTGAGGTTGCTGTGAGCTGTGATGTCATGGCACTCTACCAAGGGTGACATAGTGAGACTCCATTTCAAAATAAATAAATAAATAAATAAAATTTTTGGATTAATATAAGGGTACACACGATTAGGTTACATTGTGTTTGTTAGCAAAGTCTGAGTTGTATTCGAATCCTCCACCCAGGAGATATGCTGTACACCCTTACTTTGCATTTGTAACCCTTAGGTGGAGCTTACTGAGCCCCTTCTCTCACTTCCCTTCTGCCCTTTACTTGAATTTAATTGTGTTTTCCTTTCACGTGGGCCTACAGTTTCTCATCTACTAGCTTCAAATTAGTATTGAGTACATGGCATGCTTGGTTTTCCATTCTTGAGATACTTTGCTAAGGAGAATGTGTTTCAAGTCCATCTAGGTAAATATTAAAGACGTAACGTCTCAATGTTTTTTGTGGCTGAATAGTATTCCACAGTGTACATATACCACAGTTTATTAATCCATTCATGGGTTGATGGGCACTTGGGTTGTTTTCACATCTTTCTGATTGTGAATTGAGTAGTTATAAACATTCGAGTGCAAATGCCCTACAGTAAGATGATTTTTTTTTTCTTCTGAATAGATGCCTAGTAATGGGATAATGGAATTAAATGGAAAGTCTGCTTTTCACTCATTAATGATTTGATCTGCAGCTTCTTTTTTTGTTGGTCCTTTCCTGGCTTGGGTATCAGGGTAATATTTGCTTCCTAGAAGAATTAGGGGAAGCTTCCTTCTTTCTCAATGTTTTGAAATAGGTTCTGCAGTATAGGTACGAGCTCATTTTTGAAGATTTGGTAGAATTCCAGGGTAAAACCACCTGGTCCAGGTCACTTTTTCTTGGAAGCATTTTACTTTTGTTACAATTTTGGTGATTGATTTTCGTTGTTTATGTGTTCTAATTCTTTTTGGTTAAATCAAAGGAGGTGGTGTGATTCCAGATATGGGACCATTTCCTCCCCATTTTCAAATTTCTGGGTATAGTTTTTTTCTTTTAATAATGAGCAATGATCTTTTGTATCTCTGTGGTATCTGTTGTTATTCCCCCCTTTCCATTTATGATTGTGGTTATTAGAGATATTACTTTTCTGTTTCTAGTTAATGTGGCCAAGGGTTTATCAATTTTATTTATCTTTTCAAAGATCCAACTTTTTAGGTCCTTATAATTTATGTCCCATATTGCTCTGTCTGTGCACAGAACCTGAGATAAATATCAGTTTTTGTGTTAGATTTTCTTAGTGTTTGTTTCAACTTTGACATCACTTTCTCTTTTCACATTCTTAGTTTTTCCTTGTTCTCTGTTTTTACAAACATTTCTGAATTACTGCAGTGCTTCATAATGTGAGTATATAATTTCTTTTCTAACCTAGACTGAAGCCCCTTTAGATTTGCCTTCATAGTTTTTTGCCCTCAAGGTCCTTATTACCATCCAATCTTAAATTAATTAGTTGTTTTTATTTTTTAGGTCCTATTTTCCAGACATGTACATAGGTTACGTCTGAACATAGATAATTAGCTTTATTTTGTTGTTCATCTTTGATCAACCAGATTAAGCCAGTAGAACATTAGAAAATAGCTTCTTGGAAAAAGAATGTGGCATCAATTTATTAGTACATGCATAGCTGATATTTTAATGGCTAAATCTCAGATCCCAGAGACAAGATGCCTAGATTTGAGCCCTAGGTATGTTACGTAGTGCATACTTTGTGAACTTGGAAAAGTTCCTTGACTTCTCTGTGCCTAAGTTTCTTTTTATGGATAGTGGAAACAATAATAGCAATAGGTTTGGTGTCAGAAAAAATCAGTAAATGTTGATTATTATTATTTCTATTATTATACTTGTACGTTACTTGTGAAAGGATGCCACCCACTTATTCTAGGCTTTTGGAGAGACCCTCATAACTCTGCTAGACACTTCACCTTTCACCAATTTCTCTACCTTCTCCCTTTCATTTCAGGCCTTGGTTCACATCTGTCTGTGTCTTACCTGATGATGGTTAATTTTATGTATCAGCTTGGCTAGACTATGGCTCCCACTTATTTGGTCAAATACTAGTCTAGAATTTGCTATGAAGGTATTTGGTGGTATTTTGATTAACATGCATAATCATTTTACTCTAAGTAAAGGGTATTACTTTTTTTCTTCTTAACATGGATAGGCTTCTTCCAACCCTTAAGAGAAAAGTGAGATTTCCTAGAGAAGAAGTTTTGTCTCAAAACTAACACAGAAATTCTGTCTGTATTTCCAGCCAGCTAGTCTGCCCTGCAGATTTCAGACTTGCCAGTAGAATTGCTTCAGCCAAATTTTTAAAATCTGTCTCTCTGTCTCTGTCTCTCTCTGTGTCTCCCTCTCTTTATCTCTCTCTCTGTATCTATCTATACACACATACACATACATACACATACAGATATGTGTATATGTGTGTAAGTTACGTGCATATGTGTGGATATCTGTATGTGTGTCTGTATACTATATATAATACACTGTGTATATTTTGTCTGATTAATTCTGTTTCTTTCTGACAGACACAGATTTTGATACCAGAAAGGAGGGTGCTGCTATCACAGATACTTAAAAATGTGGAAGTGGCTTTCAATTTTGATAATGGGTAGAGAGTAGAAAAGATTGAAGGCACATGAAAGAAAAAGCCTAGATTGCCTTGAAGAAACTGTTGGTAGAAATATAAACATGGAAGTGTTTCTGGTGAGGGCTTAGAGAAAAGAGGAGAGATAAGAATGTCCTGTGATGGCAGAGGAGGAGGCCCTGACTCTGCACCTACAGATCAGGAGCACAAAGCGTGGCCAGGGCCAAGTTAGAAGGATGCTTGGGACAGAATCATCCTGAGAGCCCCGAGAAGTAAATGACAGCACCAATCCCTTAACTTTGGACTGTTAGTGTCTAGATCTATAAGTCAGCAAATTTCCGTTGTTGTAAGCCACCCAATTTGGGGTGCAGTAGCCTTAGGACACTGATCCTTCACCCCTCTCAGAGGACAGGAGGATTCTGTTTACACGGCATCGTTAGATCCTGCTGGTGGACTTCAGCAAACACGTTGCTGTTAGGTGATGTGGCTCTCTTGTTATTTACTCTCGAATGGCAAAATGGTGGTCTAACTTCAGGCCAATAACACAACACAACAGTGGCAATAACATGTACAGATTGTTGAACACCCGTTGTGATTCTGATATGGCTCCGTGTGTCTTGTGTTAATCAGTCAACTTCTCTGAAAATCTTCCAAGGTAAGCATCCTTCCTCTGCAGACGAGGAACATGGTGTTTACGAAGTTTAAGTAAGTTGCTCAGTTACATGGGTAGCAGGGGAAGTAAATAATGATGTTGGAATTCACATGTAGGTCTATTTCATTTGCTTATCTATAAATTAGGAGTAATAATTCCTCCTTTGCAGCAATGTTGAAATCACCTTTCTTTATATAACCCATGAAGAACTTAGCATTTGCTCATCCAGTAATTCCAAGGTAGTGAGTGAGGGACATTAGTACCCAAGGTGTCTGAGTTACCATGTGACTGCCAGACTCCAATAGTGAGGGAGAAGATGGGAACAGAATGAAAGAGTCTCTGAGAAATGTGTTGGCATTTGTAACTATGGTAACTCCCTATCTGATGCGTGGTGGGGAGTCTAAGCTGAGCCTGAAAGACTCACAGACACTTTCCCCCAGGGGAGGTGCCCTCTCCCACTTGAGCACGTCAATAGGGCTAGAGAATAACAATAAGCAACCCTCAAAATGAGAAGCACTAAGCAAATTTTCCTTGGATGTTACGGAGTTTTCCCACACACACTGTGGCAAGTCTAGGCAAAAAGTCCAAAGTAGGGGAGAGGTCTGAGGAAAGAGTGAGGCCAGTCTCAGGAATCAGGTCAGGAATATAGCTCCATTGAAGGCAGTGGTTCTCAACTTCCTAAGGCCGCCATATCTTTTCATTGTTACAAAGGGGTCCCGACCCACAGGTTGAGAACAGCTGATCAGGAGCCCTTCCCATGGAGATGAAAGTGTGTCTATTTCTGTACACACTAACTGGGATTAGCTAACTGGGATTTTCCCTTTTGTTAGCTTTCATTTTATACCCACCTGAGATTATCGTGTCTTGTTTTTTTTTTAATTTCCCAGTGTATCATATACACGTATCATCCACACATCATAGTTAACCACATTGGAGTGGTGGTGATTTACAGACTCCAGGGAGGGAGTCTGCTCTGTGCCCATCTGCTCTGAGTTCTGTCAGACAGGGTGGAGCCTGATAACATCAAGGAAGCCCAACTCAGGAAGCACCAGAGAGGATTTAGACTGAAGACGCAGTGACACTAACCTTTCCAACTACCTCACTGGTGACTCTAACCCTTGTATGTTATAAGAGGAGAAAATGAGGAGGCCCCACAGCAAACGTGTTACTTAACAATTACGGATGATAATTAAAGTACCTGGTAATAACTCAGCACTTTGTGCTCATTCGCGATGATGATGGTGATTATGGAGATGATAATTGTGACTATAAAATGGTCTACTCCATGGAGTAGTATTTGCATTTGAATTTCTTGACTTCACGTGGAAAATCCTGAAAGAGAGCACATTTTCCCATGCTTGCAGACCAGCCCACATAACTCCCATCTGTGCAGAAAGTGAATACAAATAAATGTAATATTAATGATGATGTGAATGATATGATTAATTCTAATAACTGGTGATTACCGTGTGCTCAAAGGCAAACAACTGTCACTGAAACAGGAAGCAGGATAAAGGAGGTTTTTTACAAATTCCACATCCTTAATAAAATACATGTCACGCTGATCATTCAACAGCAATTTTATTTGTTTGGCTGCAACATAATTCGCATGTACCCTTGAGAAATATTTAACTAGAAGAATTTTAGCAAAGTTTCTGTTTTTGAAAATCGAAGTGATGAAAACATAAAGCAGCCTCCATGTTCTGTTAACCTGAGAGGTATATAAAACATGTCATCCAGGAAAAAGCAGTCGCATTGTGTGTGTTTCAGACAAAAATTTTCTTTCAACACAGGCTGAACTTACGAGTGACTTCAAAAATGCTTCCTCATTACTGAATACTGTTTCAAAGAGAAGGCTTATTTCCAAGGCTTGCTCATCAAATATAAACCTACGTAGATCAGTTCACTGTGAATTCTACCTATAGGATACCCAATTGTTTCTGAATTTTAGCTCTTTCCTTGTAGCTGAGGACAATGGGTAATAATTCCTTCCATGTTTACAAGGAAACATTTGAAACATCTAAAAGAAGTCTTATTAACAAATATCATAACCAGCCATGAGATCTGAATCCTATCACCTATTTCCAGCCCACATAGGAAAAGCCTAGACATTGGTAGAGAAGATCCTTTAGTAGGGATGAATGCAATAAAAACACTGTAAATTTTTCCTGTTCTTCATTTTGGTGGAGGTGAGGAAGGGAGCCTTCTTTCCTCAACCATAAAGGGAAAAGCAACTGAAGAAATCATCACAGATTTTGGAGGAGACTTTCTAGATATTTTCTGTCTGGGTGGTACCAAAGTGCTCAAGCATGTAGACTGACTCTAACTTGGCACTAAAGGGGAGTAGGATGGAGTAATTGAGAGACTAAGACTTGTACCCCCTGCAGATTGTGGCTCAGAGAAAATGTACTTTTTTTTGTGCAGAGCTTCCAACTAAATTCCATAAGGGAATGGACACTGTTTCTAAGTCAGGTTGAGCTTCATTGATGACTTAGAGACAGAGAATGCCCATCTGCCTACTTTTGTTTTCCAACAGTGATCTTTAAAAGAAAGTGTTGAACTCCTTCTTTTACTCCCTTTCTCCTTTTCTCCTTAAAGAATCTGGGACTTGGGCAGCTTTGTTGAACTGCCATACTGTGCCTGGTTGCTCTATCTCCAGGCTTCTTTTAAGTTGACAGCTTACACTAATCGTAACTGGTACAAATACCATGTTTGGTTTGACTTGGCTTTGGTTCTACATCATTTGATGCCAGAAGAGCTGGAATTACCATGATTGATTTAAACTAGCCGTTCTCAGAACTTCACTGTAGTTTAGGGTCACCTGGAGAGTTTTAAAATTTGGGGCTCTACCTCAGACAAATTAAATCAGAATCTCTGAGTTGAAACTCAGTCTCTGTAATTTTGTAAAAGTTCCACAGGTGATTCTGGTGTGCAGCCAACTGGCTTAGATAACCCAGAGCCCCCCCCCAAAACTATATTTTGTTTGTGACCCCGGAAACAAAATCACCTTCTACACCACATGGCTGTCACGCGGTGAGGGGGGAGGGCCAGATGTCTTGTGGAGTCAACTTCAATGTGTTCTGCAAGCTACCATTTAAAAAATGTCCCAGTGCTGTAACAAAGGGATGGTTTACATTAGAAGGAAACACGCATATAAAAATAAGGAGAGAGCAAGAAATTATACTATCCTTATTCTATTATGAGTGGTCAGAAAAATTCAAGGGAGAAAAACAGTTCTGGTCCTGTGGTGGTTTCCACTATTCTTGCCCTTTCTTTTGATAAGTTATTGAAAGACTATTTTGCTACCTGCTCACCTGCACACTAAAAAGTACACAATTTCCATTCAACTGCTTTCATTCTGTGAAAAACAGTCTTTCTTTGTTCACTATTTTTGTCTAAAATGCATCCTTGGCAGATGTTTAAGTAAAGAGAACAAAGCCTCGGTTTACAATGAACTCTTAAGATGATTTGAATTCTAAGAAAGAGTTTGAGGGAATTACTCTGTACAGAACATAAATGCCTTCTTCTAAGCCTATGAAAAATTCAGAAAAAGATAAGTAAATCTTAATTATTTTAGTAGCCTAAAATGGAAGCTTTATTAATGAGAAAATAAGATATACCAGAATAATGAAAAATGTGTAAATTATGCACAAAGATGCATAGTTAAAGTTAAAAAAAAAAAGAGCTGGTGAAATCTGAAGGTTTTTTTCTAGGCAATATTGGAGATATAGTTTGGGTAGAAGTAATCATTCTTCAAAAGAGAAAAATTATAAGTAGAGTGGATTCAGAAACTTCTGTTTTTACATATTGGCTCTGGATATGATTTTCTTTCTTTTTCTAGACTGTGTCATTAATAAAACTTAATAATATGTTTTATTTCCAGGGGTTCCTGAAGAGAACACATGTTGTCACTCTATATAGGGTCAATTCAGTAGTCATCATGGTCATTATTCTTAAGTATGTTGGTGATCGTAGCAGATTATGCCATTGTTCTGCCCTTCACTTCTGCCACCTTCTGAGAGCTGCCACGGGCCACTGAAGCTACTTTTGCTCACACCCAGAGAGAAAGGGTTCCTGAGAATTTATAGTTGATCCTCATTATTCATAGATTTTGTATTTGAGAATCCATCTACTCATTAAAACTTATTTATAACTCCCAAATCCATGATGCGCCTTGTGGAGAAAATATGAGGGCTAGATAAACTCCAAGCAGGCATGAGTTACAGTGGTTTAGGCCATGAGTTCAATATTAAGGAATTAACAACATATATTGAATTATGTGTATTTAAACAAAAATACACATCAAACAAGTGTATGTATTGATTGGTTGACACAAATGTTGTGGAGAGGCTCACAGAAACCGGACATTGGATTTCCTCTAGGAGTATTTCGTCGTCATTGTTCTCAGTGATTTTGTAGAAACTACGGTGACCACCAGGAATTATGAGAATGAACTGTATTTCCCTTAGTGGGGATCAGGGGTTCTGAAGCAACAACTGACCAGAGATTGGCGTTACTAAGCGAGAAAGCTCAGCTCTTCTGCTCTGGGTGGGATATTTTGAGGCAGAACTTAGAGGCTCGTACTCTCCTGCAGACTGCAGCCTTCCTACAGGACTCTCCCAGAACTGCCGCCTGCCCCCTTTCCTCTCTTCTCTGTCCTACTTCTAGCAATATTACCAGAATAATTCCCTAGAACTGTTAGAGTTCCCTAGAACTTAGAGTTCAAATCATCTGAAGAGTTCATTGTAAACTAAGATTTTTTTCTCTATCCTGAAACATTTGCCAAGGATGCTGAGAGCAATTTCTTAATAAGTGATTTGTACATGAATTATCATATTGTGGTCAGCTTCTAGAAAATTTGACCCAAGACAAGAAATGCATCTTAACAGATTAACCCAGGAAACCCAAGTATGGGGATATGATGTAACAATAATAATAACAATAACAGTAACAGTAATTACAACAGTAGCTACCATTTTCTCAGCACTTACAAAGTGCCCTACACTTCAGTAAACACTTTACACTTATGTTCTTGCTTAGTTTATACCCCTGGGCCTTTTAATCACTGTTTCAAAAGGAATATACTAAGTCAATGGAATTTAAATTAAAATAAATCATCCAAGATTGAAACTTGGATAAAGAGCCAGAATTACATGATAAAGAGCCAGAATTAAACTTTGATCTATGTATCTCCCAAGTGCATAACCTTAACCACTATGGTGTGTTGATAATTATAGTGTTAGTAAATTGGTTTTTTCTGTTTTGGTTGTGGACAAATTTGTGCTTAAATTTGTATCTAAATATGCTGGTTATGGCACTGAAAATAATCACCTGTAATTTCAGTCCTCCAAGAAGAACACAGCATGGTATGAAACAGGAACTCTTCGTTCTACTTTCTGAGCTCAGAGCAGAAACTAGACTTTTCTTCACGCTCACAAGGCTGTGCTGACCTGGCCTTGCTCATGTCTAAACACTTCTGTCTGCTATCACTCAGCATCTTGCCCCTGTCTTCAACTTTCCACGAAAACACAAAGTTCATGTTTGCCCAAGGGCAGATCTTCACAAAGCTGATGATCTTTATTTTTAATTTGTAAGTGTTATTTTAAGCACTTAATCATAACCACTTCACAGATGCTTTTCCTGCCATATCCATGAAAATGACAACCCTTCCCATGCATGTTTTTTTCCCAATAGTATGAACTGCTTAGAATCATCTTATCCTCCCATCTCTTGTCCACTGTGTGTTGTCCGTCTTCCTACCTTTACCCTGAGCTCCGCAAGGAAGGCAGCCCATTTGTCCTGCTTGCCTCCTTCATGGCAGCACCTAGAGCAGTGGTTCTCAACCTGTGGGTCGCAACCCCTTTTTAACAATGAAAATACATTGTGGCATGAGGAAGATTGAGAATCACTGACCCAGAGCCTGGCACACATTATGTACTCAGTAAACACTGGTTCATGAGATGAATGACTGCACATTTCTGTTGGACTGTGGGTAAATGGAAGCCTGTAAAATATTGGGTTCATCTCGTTGAAGAATCTTTCAGGTTATCTAACAAAGCCTCCTGCAAACATTATACTGTCTTTCCACTGTCCTCTTCCTTTTCCCCCAAAGCAAATGATCAATTCCTGGTGGGAAAGACTGTTACACAGTGTGCCACACTCGACTGAGCAGGTCACTGTTGTTTGTTTTCTGTGATTTCAGATTTCCCTCTGAAAAACTCTGTTATAGCAAAGAACAAGCCAAATAATTATTTTATGTTTATTATCTTATTATTTTCTTTTCTTTACTGAGTTGTAGAAATAGTAACATTACAATGTGTTCTCCTATTAATGTCTGTCATAGACAGGGTTTAATTTTTCTTAATCCTAGCTCAGAGTTTTTGTATGTAGAGGTGTCTATCAGGACCTATTTTAACTTTACTGAAAATTTTTTTACCTGAATGCACTGGGAATTACTCATTATGATGTTCCATGGTTTTCATCAACCTGAAGCCTTTTGATTTAAATGCAGGAGTTTGTGTGTGTGTGTGTGTGTGTTTATGTGTATATATACACACAGATATACATATAATTTGCGTATATATAAATAGCTTATGTGTAAGTGTACTTTACTAGAATACATTATAAACTCTTTTACCTGAAAATACATTTTATTATTATTATTATTAAATCATAGCTGTGTACATTAGTACAATCAAGGGGTACAATGTGCTGGTTTCAGGTATAATCTGAACTATTTTCATCAAACTGATTAACATAGCCTTCATGGCATTTTCTTAGTTATTGTATGAAGACATTTGTATTCTACATTTAGTAAGGTTTGCCTGCACCCTTCTAAGATGCACTGTAGGTGTTGTCCCACCAATTACCCTCCCTCCACCCCAACCTCGCCCCTTCCTTCCCCTTCCTTGCCCATTTCCTCATATTTTAGTGCTATAGTTGGGCTACACCCTTTATATGAAAGCTATAAATTAGCGTCATAGTAGGGCTGAGTACATTGGATATTTTTCTTCCATTCTTGAGATACTCTGCTATAGAAGAATATGTTCCAGCTCCATCCATATAAACATGAAAGAGGTAAAATCTCCATCTTTCCTTAAGGCTGAATAATATTCCATGGTATACAAGTACCACAATTTATTAATCCATTCCTGGGTCAATGGGCACTTGGGCTTCTTCCATGACTTAGCAATTATGAATTGGGCTGCAATAAACATTTTGGTACAGATGTCTTTGTTGTAGTGTGATTTTTGGTCTTCTGGGTATATACCTAGTAAGGGAATTGTAGGGTTAAATGGAAGGTCTATTTTTAGATCTCAAAGTACGCTCCAAACATCCTTCCAAAAGGAACGTATTAGTGTGCATTCCCACCAGCAGTGTAGAAATATTCCCTTTTCTCCACATCCATGCCAACACCTCTGGTTTGGGGATTTTGTTATGTGGGCTAATCTTACTGGAGCT
>CAUYRH010173281.1:0-61319 GCA_963574655.1 Perodicticus potto
AAGAAATAACCAAAATTAGAGCAGAATTAAATGAAATTGAAAGCAAAAGAATTATAGAACAGATCAATAAATCAAAAAGTTGGTTTTTTGAAAAGGTCAATAAAATAGATAAACCTTTGGCTAACCTAACCAGGACAAAAAAGAGTAAAATCTTTAATTTAATCAATCAGAAATGGTAAAGACGAAATAACAACAGACTCCTCAGAAATTCAAAAAATCCTTAATGGATATTATGAGATTGCGTTTACTCATTAAGAAAATATTAGCCCTTTGCACAGAAGGAAAACCTAATGGAAAAACTGCCAACATCTTCAACTTCTTAGAAATAAACTACAGAGAAGTGAGGGCATGGGGATCTTTCAAAAATACTTATGTCCAAACTACACCCAAGAGCAAATATATAAGAAATATATATATTTCTGGTGGAGCCCAGCAAGCGATGATTCCAATGAGTATCTGAGTTACAGCCAGTGTTCTAATGCAGTGCATGTGATTCCCTGGGCATTTTGCTAACATGCAGACTCCAGCGGAGAAGGCCTGGTGTGGAGCATGAGATTCTGAAGTTCTAACAAGCTCTTAGGCAAGGGTACTGCTTACAAGCTCTCAAAGACCAAATCATATTCCTTTGATGGCTGAGCTGGGGTTTACATATTTTGAGGACAATGAGACCACCACCATGTCCTAGACAGTTTTCAATCTGGATTCTAGTCCAAGTTATGCCATTGGCAACGATGAAATCTTCATCATATCACTTGACTTTGCTGGGTCTGTGGTCCTTTTCTGAGCTGAAAGAGTTTTCTTAGAAATCTCTCAGCTCCAAAATTCTGTCGCTTATGAGGGCCCTTTCCATGCCTTAGCTGTTCCAAAAAGTTACAGCTCCTACAAAGTGCTGAGTACAAAGTAGGAGGCTTGATTGGAAAACAGTCTGATAGGTGCTTAATTACCAGGACAGAAAATTATATGCAGTAAGTGGCGTTTGTGTGTATTTTCCTACATTTTTAAATTCCCAGAACATGCACTAACCTATGTCAACAGCTCCTAGGTTAGATATTTGAGGTCCTGCCACAAACATGTGATATCCTGACACATTCTCAACAAAGTCGCACTTGGATAGGTTGATACGAAAGTGGTTTCTCCAGTTTTCTTCTGCTTGTAATATGCCTCTGCAATGTGACTCTGCAGCTCCTTCCATCAAGAGATGAAGTCTGTCTCCCTTCACCTGGACTTTGGCTTTAGCCACAGGACTTGTCCTGGCCAACAGAGTGCAGCCTATGTGCTGTCCTTCCTATTCAAGCCCATGCTTATAGAGGCCATGTGGCTTTGTACCCCATCTGGTTGCCATGGGAACAAGCCTGGACTAGCCTGATGAGTGTTGAGAGACACAGTAGCCTGATGGGTGTTGAGAGACACAGGAGCAGAGACAAGTATTCCCAGCTGAGGCCATGCTGGACCAGCCAGCCTCTAGCCGACTCAGCAGGTGACACATGAGTGAGCCAGATGAGGCTAGATTGATAGTTTTCTCAACCTTCCTAATGCCATGGTCCTTTAATACAGTTCCTGTGGGTTGTGATCCACAGTTTAAGAACTGCTGGGCTAGAAGAACTGCTGCTGAGCACAGGCCAAACCATTAACTTGCAGAATTGTGAGGAACAATAGATGCTGACTGTTCTAACCTCTTTTTTAAATTGTGGTAAAATATACACAACGTGAAATTTACCAGTTTTACTGTTTTTAAGTATATAATTAGGTGGGATTAAGTACATTCATGATGCTTTCCACTCTTCACCACTACCCATCTCCAGAAGTTTTTCCTTATCCCAAATAGAAATTCTGTACATGATTAAACAATAACTCCCCCTTCCCTCTCACCCCTGGTACCCTCTAATTTACTCTCTGTCTATATTAACTTGTCTATGCCAGGTTCCTCAAGTACAGATAATAGCTTATTCTTTTGTGTCTAGCTTATTATACTTAGGATATTTTTAAGACCCATTCATGTGGCAGCATGTATAAGAAATGTCATTCCTTTTAAAGGATGACTAACATGTCACCATACCTATGTTTCGCATTTTGTTTATCCAGTCATCTATTGGTGCACATTTGGGTTGTGTCTGCTTTTTGGCTCTTTGGTATAATGCTGCTGTGAACACCAGTGTCCAAGAATCTGTTTGAGTCCTTGCTTTCAATTCCTCGGAGAAGTGGAGTCGTTGGATCACAGGGAGAGTCTACGTGTAACCTTGTGAGGAACCACCAAGCTGTTGTCTACAGCAGCTGGACCATTCGACATTCCCACCAGCAACGTGGGGGAATTCTAATTTCTCCATATCCTCAAAAACATTTGTTATTTTCTATTAAATTAAAAAAAAATAGAGGTATCCTAATTGGGGTGAAGTGGTATCTCATTGTGGTTTTGATTTGCCCTTCCTCATTGACTAGTTTTGTTGCAAATCTTTTCCTCCACTTATTAGCCATCTGTGTATCATTTTTTGAGAAATATCTAGGTCCCTTGCCTGTACTTGAATTGGGCTGTTTCTTTTTATTGTTGACATTCTTTATATACTCTGGATATTATCATGTACAGTAGAACCTCCATAGTTGACCACCTCCCTATGTTGACCACCTCCTTAAGTTGACTTAAATTTCATAGACTGGACATTCCCTACATGTACTCAATGGAAGTTCCCAATGTCGAGCACCTCTGTATGTTGACCTGTTGTTTGTTACAGTTCCTTGGGTAGTCAACTTACAGTGTTTCTACTATATATGATTTACAAACATTGTCTCCCATTCTGTGTCTTTTCATTCTCTTGATAGTGTCTGTCAATGCACAAAGTTTTAGATTTTGATGTAGTCCAAGTTCTCAATTATTTTTTTCTTTTGGTGCTTGTTCTTTTGGTGTCCTATCTGAAAAATCATCACCAAATCCAATGTCAAAAAGCTTTTCCCTATGTTTTCCAAGAGCTTTATAGATTTAGCTTATAGTTTTAGGTCTCTAGTACATTTTGAATTAATTTCTGTACATGGGATAAGATAAGAATTTAGCTTCTTCAGCATGTGGATATCTAGTTCCTCCAGCATTTTTTGTTGGAAAGATGGTCCTTTCTCCATTAAATAGTCTTGACACCCCTGCAAGGAATCATTTGACCATATATGTGCAGGGTTCTTGACTCTATATTCAATTCTACTTTTCTAAATACATGTTCTTATGCCAGAATTATATCAGTTGGGATTTTATAATATTATAGTTTTGTAGTACGTTTTGAGATCAAGATGTGTGACTCCTTTAACTTTTTTTTAGGAGTGCTTTGGTTATTTGGGGAGTCTTTCAAGATTCTGTATGAATTTTAAAATGATTTTTCTATTTCTGCAAAAAAATCCCATTGAGATTTTGTTAGGGATTAAATTGAACCTATAGCTCACTTTGGGTAGTAGCGTCATCTTAACAATATCAAGTCTTTCCAAGTATGAACACAGACTATCTTTCTGTTATTAGTTATGTCATCTTTAATTTCTTTCAGCAGCATTTTGCAGTTTTGAGTGTGTTTCAAGCTCTTTAGCTTCAGAGTATTTTCTTACACAGAATTGCTTGTGATAATAAATGAATGTTATTAATAATAGTACATGCCACTGCCTGTGTGCCTCCTGATTTCTCTGTGGAATAGAAAGCTCCCTGCTGAGTGGAGCCTTTAGCTCAGTGAGTAAGGCGCCAGCTCCATATACCAAGGGTGGCGGGTTCGAACCCAGCCCCAGCCAAACTGCAACAAAAAAAGAGCCAGGTGTTGTGGCGGGCACCTGTAGTCCCAGCTCCTCAAGAGGCTGAGGCAAGAGAATTGCCTAAGCCCAAGAGTTGGAGGTCGCTGTGAGCTGTGACACCATGGCACTCTACTAAGGGCGACAAAGTGAAACTGTCTGAAAAAAAAAGAAAGAAAGAAAGAAAGAAAGCTCCCTGCCAGGAGTTGAGTTAACCTTTCTCTTTTGCAAAATGGGCTGTCAAGTGAAATACTGTCCCCAGTCCTCATGTTTCCCTGAAGGATCATGTGCTGGAATAACACTTCTGTTCTCTTATGGATCCCCTACCCATTTTCTGCATGTGTATGATTGCTTTCACAGGGAAGAAAGGAGAAGAGTCAGGGCCAATGCCTGGCGTGGCAAACCTCTTCATTTTTCTGGAGAGTCTTCCTGGCTGCATAGCTGGTGCATCTGCTTCCACGTGGCAAAACCCTAGAACTTCTGTTCTCAAAGGCAAGAGCCCCACTCTCACCCAATATGGGCAGGGGGTGAGTGTGTCTGAAAGTGATTGCCCTGCAAAAGGTGGGGTCAACATCAGCCTGGGAGAGCTCCCTCTTACGTTTAAGCAGGAGGGCGAAGTGGAGGTGTGCACATGGTTACCTCATTCTACTACATCTGGCTTTCTATCTATCTTTCCTGCAGCCTAAATACCAGGGAGAGTCTGCAAAGATATTTACATTGCCTTAACCTCATGTGTAAGGATAATGATTTGAATCAGTCCCAAAGTGAGAGACCAAACAAGGATCCCAAGAATTGAGAAGCTGGGGTGAGGAGATGCTACTGTTGGAATGGAGGAGAGGAGAGGTCAGATTACAAAGGTCGGAATGTAAAGGATGGGTTCTGCAGCCACAGAGTGCCCTTATTAGTCACTGTGTCCTGTATCTATCTCTTGCTTTTGATCTTCCCAACAGCCCCAGAAGACACGTATTATTTTCATGCCTCATTTTACAAGTGGGAGAAGAGAAGTTATAGTAATTGCCGAAGCATCTACTGCCTTTTGTTGGTTGTAGTAGACTAAAATATTGTTTCAATTCTTCCCTCCCTCCCGGCAATGATCATACTCCCCATCCTGACTTTATAGCATCTCCCAGTAGAGTATGAAGAGGACGTATCCTATGTATCCCTGATCCACTGACTTTGAGCTTGGCCGTGCTTCTTGCTTTGGCTGTTAGAATGTTGGAAAACTCACAAAATCAGAGGCTGTTTCGTGTATTGCCTGGTTCCTTGAGCTCCTACCATTTGTCTTCAAAAGAACCTGTTGTGGTAGTTGCTGGTACAAAAATAGTACCAAGCGGCATCGGAACAGACATGAACCCTAGGTTGGCTAAAACCTGCAGCCAACCCCAGGTTACACAAAGCTTGAAGCTGGTAATCCTTCCACCCTGAAGACCCATGAACACAAACAAGTTGTTATAAGCCATTGAAATTGGGGGCTTATTTGCCACGTAGCATTTTTGCAACCATGGTTGACTAGTACAGCAGTGAAGTCAGGATGAAATTCCAGGAATCTCTGGGTGCAGAGCCCTTGCTCCCACTTCATAGCACACAACCTGGAATAATACTTCCGGCGGCTAGCCTCACTGCATTTACTGGAGTAAGACCCCTTCCAGTCCGGGATTTGCCCGCTACAGATGCTTATCTGATACATATTAGTCATTTTTATAGCTAAATCTTCAGGCTAATTTGTCAGTTTCTAAGAATCTTAAAGTTCCTTTTCAGTGTAGTCAATTCTATTCTTACCATCTTGCACTGCAGGACTTTTCCACACTAGATTTGCAGCTAGTGAAAAAGTGTGGTTTATACGCAATATTGACAGAACTGAGATTCGGAGCTGATCCAAATCACTCACACGTGACCACAGCTTCTGGGTAAGATGCAGAAAAGACCCTCTTTGTCAACAAAATTTCCATTTCCTCCTAGGAAAATAATCTGAACTTAACCTAAGGAAGTCCTTGTCTTGCTCGAACATACATGTAATGGAGAGTTGGCAGATAAAACATATCCATTTATTCCACCTATTCTTTAAGCGGTCAACAACAAAGCAAAACAAAGTGCAAGGGAACAAACTAAACCAAAACAAGATGTCATCATTTGTGTATTTTAGTTTCTGTTCCTTTAAGTCACAGATGGCTGAGACAGAGGTGGCTTTGGCGGGGAAGCCAAGTTGATTTATTTTGCCTCCTTTTGTCTTGGCACAGAACGCAGGCAGCCAGGAGGGACAACTTTCAGCACAGAAGCACCACAAGGCATAGCAAGCTGGTGGTTACAGAGGCCTGGAGGGAAAAAAAATCATAGATGCTTCCAGAGTAGAAAATGGACAAATGTGCTATAAGCCATCAGTCCAGTGACACCAAGGCTTTCTGGGAGGTGGAGCTCGCAAGGAGTGAAGCTACCACGTTTGGCCTATCCTGGGAAGGGCTTCTTGGTGGGGACGGAGAGCAGGTGTTTGGCCTCTCCTAGGAAGGGCTTCTTGGTGGGGACAGAGAGCAGGTCAGCAGCAGCTTCACTGGTGGGGAGGTGGCAGCCAGCTATTTTCCTGCTCTCTAGCAAGTGTCTCTCCTCTATTTTGTTCCTCCTGCTTCTGCAAATCCCTTCTACACATTCCATCTTATTCCTGGAAGCTTCAGAATTAGCACCTTCAGGCCCCTGAAGGTTTCTGCTCTCCCTAACTGATCACGAACTCACACGCAGCTTCCAGCCCAGAGGAAAGTTCAGGACCATCTTTTCACATCCTGATAACTGCACTGCGTGACTGGGCCTTCTTGTCTCCAGAAAGCTTCTGGATATGAGTTATGTTTCTAGACCCATTGGGAGCATTATGGTGCCTAGGACATGCTATGTAACCTACCTGAAGTGCACACATGCTCTCTCTCTCTGCCTGTAATCCTCGTAACAACTAATTTCCAGAAGTGGAAACTGAGCCTTGAGCCAATAAGTGGGAAAGCTATGTATCTGAACCCAAGCCATCCGGCTATCAGAGGATCAGCACCTCCAGGTGCTGTGATGCCAGGGCACGCCCCTGAGCACAACAAAGCGAGACTCAATCTCAAAAAACACCCCACCCAAAAAACAAATGCACCCCCAGACAGCTCCCTGGCTCCTCCTTCCACATGAGGAGATGTGAACCAGGAAGCGGCCCTGACAGCACGCTGTATCTGCTGGCTCCTCGATGTTAGACTTGGCAGCCTCCATAACTGGGAGAAATAAGTTTGTATTTACTGCTGCTCAGCTGCCCAGTCTAAGGTGTTCTACGAAAGCAGCCCAAACGGACTAAGACACTGCAATAGCAGGGGCGTGTTCTTCACAACCACAGGCACCACTGACATCAGGACATTCACACCCAGGCGTTACTGCTCTTATTCTCAGTCCCAGTAAGGTGCTCTGGCTGCCCCGAGAAAGAAGAGCCACTTGAAGACCGCATGTTGGATTAGGTTGTCTCGTCCTTTTAGTCTTGTTAATTCTGCACAGTTCTCTAGCCTTTTTTCTTTTTAAATCAATATTGACCTTGGCCCTTCTGAAGAGCACAGGCTAGTTGTTTTGCAGAATGTCCCTCAATTTGGCTTTGATGCTTTCTTCTAAATGGATTCAGGTGATGCACCTTTGGCAGGACTATGGAAGAAAGAAGCAATGGTGGGTCTTGCCATTGCCTCCATCCAAGTGGCACTTGGATTCGTGAAGGTGGCATTTGCTAAGTATCTCCTCTGTCATTTTTTTCCTCTCCATAATTAACATATATGGAAGGAGGAGGTAATTTTGAAAATACGAAATATGGTCCTTTATTTTATTTTCGAAACAGAGTCTGACTTTGTTTTCCTGGGTAAAGTGCTGTGGCATCATTATAGCTCATAGCAACCTCAAATTCTCAGACTCCAGTGACCCTTTTGCCTCAGCCTTCCAAGTAGCTGAAACTATAGGCACCCACCATGACACCCAGTTAGTTTTTCTATTTTTAGTAGAGATGGCGTCTCACTCTTGCTCAGGCTGGTCTTGAACTCTTGGGCTCAAGGGATCCTCCTGCCCCAGCCTCCCAGAGTGCTAGGATTGTAGGCATGAGCCACTATGCCCAGCCTGGTCCTTTATTTCAAAATAACAATCAGCAAGAGATTTTTTTTTTTTCATTTCTTTTTTTTTCTCAGCAAGAGATTTTTTGATCCCAATTTGTAGTTACATTTCTAAAATGGACTAGCTTTCTTAAATCTTTTTGCTCAAGATGAATACAGAGAGAAATTAACTCCTGGTGCCTCTGTATTTTTCATTCCATGAAATGTAGGCCTTAGAATGCTTAAAAATCAAGGCCTGTACTCCCCATTCCCATTTTTTAAAAGTTTTGATTGACATTTAACATATATACTAAGAAGTGCACAGTCCTAATCCATGTTCATGGAGGAAACATGCCAGATTGAGAATCAGGATGTTGGCTCGGTGCCCGTGGGTCAGTGGTTATGGGGCCAGCCATATATACCCAGGTTGGCGGGTTTGAATCCGGCCTGGGCCTGCTAAGCAACAATGACAACTGCAACAAAAAAAATAGCTGGGCGTTGGGTAAGTGCCACTATGTAGTCTCAGCTACTCAGGAGGCTGAGAATCACTTAAGCCTAAGAGTTTGAGGTTGCTGTGAGCTGTGATGCTACCGCACTCTACTGAGGGCAACTCTGTCTTAAAAAAAAAAAAAAAAAGAAGAATCTTGATGTTATAAATGCCTCCCCCAGTGGTTTCACCTTTCACTCACTCCCATTTGTGGTCACCCCCAACGATGACCACTATCCACCACAGATACTTCCAGTGTGTGATCTTAATTTTAATGAATTATACAGTATATCTGCTATATCGTGCCTGACAGCTTTCAACCTTATGATTATATTAACAATCTATAGTAAGTTTCATCCTTATTCACGCCACCGTATAGTTATTATAGTTATTGTCCCTCCCAGACCACCGTCCAGATTTCAGGTATTTCTCCATACCTCAGCTCTCTCATGTTATGGGAATAATAATTCTGCCAATTTTACAGGATTATTGAGTGGATGAAATCTAAAACATAGTTTTACCCTCTTAACACAACTGTCAGGGGATAATACCTTTTTGTATAATGTTAGCAGTGTGACTGTACTGAGACTACCAGCCTCACCACCATGCCCAGCTAGTTTTAGAAATGGGGTCTCACTCTTGCTCAGGCTGGTCTTGAGCTCCTGAGCTCAGGCAATCCACCCACCTCAGCCTCCCAGAGTGTTAGAATTACAGGTGTGAGCCACTGCTTCCGGCCTCTGGGGTTGAATGGGCACTACTCCCATTTACTTGGGATCTGCCCTCATGACCTAATCCTACCTAAAACCCTGCTTTCAAATATCATAATTGGGGATTATGATTGGGGATTGAGATTTCAACCTGTGTATTTTGGGAAGATCTAACACTTCCAGTCTGTATCAGGGAGGAAATACATACTATGAATTGAATTTCAACAGATTCAGGACAAAAAGCCCTTTCTTTATATTGTGCCTACAACTTCTTTGTTTTTGAGAGAGAGTCTCACTTGGTTGCTTTCAGTAGAGTGCTGTGGTGTTACAGCTCACAGTAATCTCAAACTCTTGAGTTCAAGCGATTCTCTTGCCTTAGCTGCCCAAGTAGCTGGGACTACAGGTGCCCACCACAATGCCTGGTTGTTTTTAGAGATGAGGTCTTGCTCTGGCTCAGGCTGGTCTCAACCTGGTGAGCTTAGTCAATCCACCTGCCCTGACCTCCCAAGTGCTAGGATTACAGGCATGAGCCACTGTGCCCAGCCTTTTTTTTTTTTTTTTTAATTTAAGATGATTTGAAATAAAAGTGAAAATTAAAGAAGTTTCCATGAATACTTTAGCAAAGAGGATTCCAGATCTTAGAGGACAGTCTTTCAGTGCAAAAACACCAGGTGGACATTCTCCTTCCTGGAGTGGATTTAATTTGATGCATAATTCTCAATTGTCTCTATGTCAAGACACCATGACCTGAAGTAATTTCTTATTTTATTTTTCTATTTTCAAAATCAGAAGAAAAGTATTTTAAATATCCAATATCTTCTCTGTATACCCTGACACATTTTATGTGTACTTATTCGGAAATTAAAAGCAAGATTAATAGGGAGACTTTAGAGTGAATTTATTAATAGGAGCTGCTGAAACACTATTTGAGTCATTTAGATTGTGTGCTTTGCTGGACCCTGTATTCTATTGTCGCTGGTAGATTGTCCCTGACAAACCTGATAAATTAAACCATTCAGCTGATGCTCCCTCTGATGCCACTTGTAATAGAAACAAGAATGGAAGAGAAGAAAGGGAAAACTCTCAGGTAATGGAAGGTATTCAATATGATCAAGAATAAGCAAAGTATTGCAGATTTAGCGAATTAATGATGCTTGTTTCCCAAGTTATACTCATTCTTTGGAAAGTATGAATTCAACTTATGGAGAGGGTCACATTGGACCAGTGGGTCCCCCAGAAGCAGGCCCAGTCCTGGAGTTTCATGCCAGCTCTCAGCCACCAAGGAGTGGTCAAAGCCTTCACAGGCAGGGGCATCAATCAGGGATTTTCTGCCTTTGGCACTGGGCAAGCTACCCTGAAAGATTTTAACCTAGCAAAACAAAACATTAAAAATAACTGATTTTGGCAAATTTCCTATTTTAGGAATGTGAAAACCATGGTTTTAGTTGGGTGGCTCTTCAACATAGAGAGTATATATATATTTTCTATTTAAATCATTTCAAATATATTTTCAAAAATTGTCCTAAGTGGAGTAGAAAGAAACAGACAAAGCAGATGGACCGGGTAACGCTTTAAAATCGATTCTACAGAAGGTTTGTCATTGGCACAGGACGCTAGGAGAAGTAAAATGCCAAAAGAACAATTTTCCGCGAGGTAACCACGTGCAGCAGGGTTGGTTTTGTTTTCTAAGATAGCTCAGCTATTGTTTTGTAAGAACTCCCACACAACAGATTTCAAATAGACTCACGTCTGCCCCCTGGTGTGAGGATGGATAAAAGCAACTCCAAGTGCTTAAAGGCTGAAATGACACTGCCACACCCCAAACCGAATGTATATAGTGAATTAATAAAAAACTGCTTTTACATCAAATGTACTCAGAACTGTACTAGCCATAATGGAGCACATTAAAAAAATTAAGGAATCAGCCTATGACTTCTGGATAATCAGACAATTCCTAAACACTTCCTGTAGCTTGAAGTGATTTTGCACAACGGGCCTGGGCTATCAGTTATCGCTGCTGCATTTCTCTGCCCTTCTCAAGCAAAATTTCTGGGCATGGGGTGTTTTGCTACTCCATTCCCTGAAAACAGACTGATCTTGCACTGTGCCTTGTGTTTGCAGCACTCTTACTTAAAAATCGTATGTTTAATGTAGTGAGCTCATGGCACTCACGAGAGGTGCCTGATATTTGCAGCATCAGTAGGCAGATACAAGACCTACGTATTTACAGGATCCTAGGAGAGTTCCCTCTTGGATTCTGTAGCAGCTGTGTTGTCGTCTCCTTGGGTCCACTTGGATTTCTTTAGCAGTTCTGGAGTCCTCCTCTGCTGGCTTCTTTGTGCTTTGTTACAATGGCCTGTGACATGTACAGTGGAACTCACTGCTACGGTTTACATGTATGTGTCCTTTCAAAATTCCTATGTTGGAGCTTAAATCTCAGTGCGACAGTATTAGAGATGCCTGAGTCGTGAAAGCAGAGCAAAGCAGTCCTGAGTGGGCCTGGTGACCTTATGAAAGGGCTAGAGGGACTGGCTAGGACCACCTTTTCTCCTGCAATTTCTTCTGCCACGTGAAGATACGGCCTTTGCCCCCTTTGCTTTCCAACACTCCAGGTACCATCTTAGACATGAAGACCGGGCCTGCACCAGACACTAACCTTTTTAGCACCTTGATCTTGGATTTCTTGGCCTCCAGAGCTGTGAGAAATAAATTTGTAGTGTTTACAAATGACCAAAGTCTTAGGCATTTTGCTACAGCATCAGGAAAGGACTAAGATACTCATCTTCAAAGGACTGGGGTGGACAGTATGGGGTGGACAGCCAACAACGCCTGGAAGTTTCTGTTTCAGTCACTGCTGGGGAATGGCCTTCAGCCAATGACTGCTGCTTGTCAGTGAAGCGTTCCAGAGCATGACACCATCCAAATATTACACTCCAGAATGAGGATTATTTTGAACTGAAAACAATTGAGTAAAAGCAGACAAGGGATGAGCTCTCTGCTCTCCACCTATGTGCTGGAAAGCAGGACATGAAGACTCTTGGTGAAGGTATCCCCCAGCCAAACTCCGATACCAGGAAAGGGACAAAGAGACATTGTCACCAGAGATGAGACGGAACCAAGCAACAGTCTACACAGACCTATCTTCTATTAGTTTCCGCATATATTTACCTTCCCACCTACAGTTTGCTGACCCTGACAGTTCAAACGCCTTTTCCTTTATCTTGTCACTTCTCTACAAAATTATTGATCACTGTTAACATCTATATGTGTATAAGCTCCAAATTCTAATCACCCTTTGTGTTACTCAGTGCCAAGTGTTCCCATGTGTATGCTCACTGTGTATGTTAACAAACCTCTGTCCGCTGTCGTTATCACTGTTAACCTGCTTATTGTCAGTCTGCTTTGCTGAGCTCCAGCTGAAGGACCTAGGAGAGTGGAGGTATTCCTACTTTGGAATGTGAGAACCCTACGCCTTGGCTCAAGATGGAACAAACTCTAAGGCAGTGTTTGTCAACCATTTTTAATCTTACTGCACACTTAAACCTATAGTTAAACTTCCGTGGCACACTTAAATTATGTTGATCAAAAAAAAAAAAAAAAAAAACCAAGTGAAAATAAGAATAAACTTAGTGTGCTTTAAACTTCATTTGGAAATAATTTAATTAATGATCTTTAAACGTTTTTGTGGCACACCTAAGACCCAGCGTGCTGTAGCACACTTGTTGAAAATCACAGCTGTGAAGAGTTATTTATGCTCCAGAGCGCCCCCTGGATGAGGTGCGGCAGGGCGCTACCTGAGACTGTCCCTTGCTTAGCTTCTTTCCCTTTCTGCCCTGTTCCCTCTCTTGCTTCTCCGGGGAACACTTCCTTCGTTGGCTCTTTTACACTTGACTTGTTGCCTTCAGGTGTCCAGGGAACTCATCCTGAGAAGCCTTGCTCCCCTCTTTAAATTCTTTAAGCAGCAATGAGCAATGTTATTTGGCCACTCCCGCACCCCTGGGCACAGGATGTCTATTCTAGTGTTCTGTGCTAACGAAACTGAGGCAGAAAAGACAGTAAACACTCAAATCAAAGTTCTCACCCAGGCCCACCCCCTGGGGCCACTCTGCCTTCAGTCTCTACCCAAGGCTTCTGGTTCTCCCGTGCTGGCCCATTCCTCTTCCTAGTACACTGAACACCTTTCTTCTTAATGAGCTTAATGTCAGCTCTGTCTGGAAATCCCATTTCCCAGCTACCCCTGAAGTCGTCCCTCAGCCCATTCCCATCTCTGCTGAAATGTCTCTTTCTTCCCTGACCCATCCCATTACTCTGCCATCATTTTGGGGTCCACTTTCTCTATTTTATTTTTCTTCCTGACACTTATTACCACCTGATATTTATTTGTTTTTACTTCCTTTACACCTCACTAGACTATAAACGCCACACAAAAATTTATTTCACATATTATGAGATCCCTAGTGCCTAGAAAAGGGGTCAGCAACACTTTGTTGTAAAAGGTCAAACAGTGAAACTTTTTGGCTTCGTGGGCCATATCGACTCTGTGGCAACTATTCAACTCTGTGGCTCTGGCCTGGAAGCAGCCATAGAAAATACATAAATGAGGGAGTGTGGCTGTGTCCCCATAAAACTTTATTTACAATAACAGATGGGGACCTCCAGTTTGCAGTGTGGTATGTGTGGGAAACTTGGAAGTCATCACTCCATCAACAAGTAAAAAGCTGAACAAATGGGGAAAAAAATGAAGAATCTTCTTAGTTCTATCAGAGAAGTAAGGTCACAGGGCAAACTGTTCCCCTAAAACTGGTGAGGCAGGTGAAGACAGAGAATTGCAGCCTACTCTGGGAGACGCCCACAGGCAGAATCCACTGTGGGAACCAGCACCAGCTCAGGAGGTCTGATCCAGAATTGGGGAACTGCTGGAAGCTTAGTTTGGGGGAAGTCTGAGCGTTCAAAGCTCTCAGCAGGCACAGTCTTAAAAGTGCCCATACAAAAGTGAGTTTTGCTTGGGGAGCTCATTAGGGCTCTCACAGTGACTATTGGAGAAAAATCCATTCTTGCTTCCAGAGAAGAGGGGAAAAGACGCCATTTTGAAATACACCAGAGAATTCTGTTCTTCCTAATAAGGCTTTCCCTTGGTAGAAAGTATTTACCAAAGTCTACATTGTTGTTTTTTTCTTTCTTTTCTTTTTTTTTCAGAGCCCAACTGAACTGGAGGAAGAGAAACATCCAACTCCTGTCCCCTCTTGTCATCCTTTTTCACCTGAGTGGGAGAAAAGCTGAAGAGCATTTGTGAAGTTCACAGTCCAAAGCACAGGCTCAGCAAAGCCTGAGACCTCATCACAGGCTATAGCATCCTCCCTCCCCCATCACCAAAGGCCTGTTTACGCAGTGCCCTCTCCCCAGTACACCACATCTGGCTATCAAGAAAAATTACAAACATACTAAAATGGAAAACCACAGTTTGAAGAGACAGAACAAGCGCTGGAATCAGTCAGCTGTGGCAGGAATGTTGGAGTTACCAGATTAGCAACTTAAAACATCTGTGATTAATATGCTACGGGTTCTAACAAGTAAAGTGGACAGCAGGCAAGAATAGGTGGGCAATGCAGATTGTACACAGAGAGATGGAAATTTAAGAAGGAATAAAAAAGGAAATGCTAAAGATGAGAAACACTAACAGAAGGGAATAATGCTTTTGATGAGCTTATTAGTAGGGCGGACACCTCTGAGGCAACAATCTCAGAACCTGAGGTATCAAATATTCAAAATTGGAAAGCAAAGAGAAAAAGGACAGTGAAAGAAAAGGCACAAAATATTCAAGATGTGGAGTAACTACAAAAGGTAGAACATACTCGTAGTGTGGTACCTTCTATGGGTTTTGACAAATGTATGACATTGTAGCCCCCCTTGTTGTGTCATAAATAGTTTCACTGGTCTAATCATCTCCTCTGTTCTGCCTGTTCATCCCTCCCTCCCTAACCCTGGACAACCACTGATCCTGTTTTTTTTTTTTGAGACAGAGTCTCACTATGTCACCCTGGGTAGAGTGCTGTGGTGTCACAGCTCACAGCAACCTCCTACTCTTGGTCTTAAGCTATTCTCCTGCCTCAGCCTCCCAAGTAGCTGGGACTACAGGCACCTGCCGCAACACTGGCCTATTTTTTGGTTGTAGTTGTCATTGTTGTTTGGCAGGCCCAGGCTGGATTCGAGCCTGCCAGCTCCATGTATGTGGCTGGCGCCTTAGCTGCTGACCTACAGGCTCTGAGCCAGGAATTTCTTTTTTTAATATTACTTTTGAAGGCAAATCTACTGGCAACAAATTTCCTCAGTTTTTGTTTTTCTGAGAAAGTCTTTTAGTGTTCCTTATTTTTGAAAGATAATTTCACAGGGTATAGAATTCTAGGTGGGTGGAATTTTTTCCTGAATCCTATGATATTCCACTTCACTCTCATCCTGTTTACATGGTTCCCAAGAAGTCAAATGTAATTCTTGTCTTTGTTCCTTCCATAAGTAAGGTATTTTTCTCCTTTGTTTTCTTTTGGGACTTTTTTCTCAACTTGGCTTTTTTTCTTTTTGTTACTTTGAAAATAATATGGGTAGTTTAGTTTTGTTGTTATCTGTTCTACCGAGTCTTCTACGGGCTTCCTGGATCTGTGCTGTGGTATCTGATTGTCAGTCATCATTGCTTTAAATATTTTTTCTGTTCCTTTCTCCCTTTATTCTCCTTTTGGTATTCCCATTAAATACCAAAGGAGTATTTCTACTTTTGTATGAAAGGAGGAGTAGAAAACAAAAAATAAATTCTTCATGAGAATAAATAAAAGATAATGTAGTTCAAGAACTTGGATTTGCATAAAAAAGGAAGAGTATCAGAGAAGAAATAAGTGAAGGAAAAACAAAAACTTTTAATGTGTTACTCTTAATTGATCTGATAGGTCAATTTGTTTATTCAAAGTAATAGTAGCCATGATGCATTTTCATACTTATATATACACGCACAATCAAGCTTTGAAAATATAGAGGAAACATAAATGCATATGATTAAGTAAAAGAGATCAATTTGAAAAAAAAAAAAAAACTACCTACTGTATGATTCTAATGATATGATATTCTGAAAAAAGCAAAACTAAGGAGACAGCAAAAGGATCAGTGCTGGCTCGGCACCCGTTGCTCAGTGGTTAGGGCGCCAGCCACATACAACCAGGCTGGTGGGTTCGAACCTGGCCTGGTGTTTGCTAAACAATGACAACTGCTATAAAAAAATAGCTGGGTGTTGCGGCAGGTGCCTGTTGTCCCAGCTACTTGGGAGGCTGAGGCAAGAGAATCTCTTAAGCCTAAGAGTTTGAGGTTGCTGTGAGCTGTGATGCCATGGCAGTCTACCCAGGGCGACATAGTGAGGCTCTATCTCAAAAAAGAAAAAAGAAAAAAAAGAAAGGATCAGTGGTTGCCAAGGGTTAGGGAGGGAGGGGATGAACAGGCAGAACAGAGGTGATGATTAGGTCAGTGAAACTATTCTTTATGACACTACAATGGGGGCTACAATGTCATCCATTTGTCAAAACCCATAGAAGGTACCACACTGGGAGTGAACCCTCACGTAAACTATGAACTTTGATGATAATGACCGTCAGTGGAAGTTCTTTGATTGGAGCAAAGGTCCTACTCTTAGGATGTTGATAGTGGGGGAGGTTGTATGTAGAGGAAATCTCTATTTCTTCTACTTAATTTTGCTGTGAACCTAAAGCTTCTCTGGAAAAGTCTATTAAAGAAAACCTGCAAGGAACAGATGGCAGGCTAGATTGCCCAGCGGGCTGTAGTTTGTCAAATCTTGACCTAGAACACATACTTTGTCGAAGGATAAATGAAGAAAAAAAGAAAAAAACCCCAACAAAGTGTGTTCCAGTTACTGCTGCATAATAAATCACTGAAAACAGCTATTTTATTTTGCCCTTGGCAGTGTGGGCCAGGAATATAGGAAGGACATCTGCTGGGCAGTTGTCTGTCACTGGAGTCAGATGTGGCCTGGGCTATAGTCACCTCAGGGCACAAGAGATTGGACTTCCAAGACACCGGCTCTCATGGCCGGCGGCTGACGGTTTCTGCTGGCTGGGAGCTCGGCTGCTGTCTGATGTAGCCTACCCAAGCCCTCTCTGACATGGCGCTTCTTTCATGGGACACAGTTCCCTCGGAGCAAGCATCCCGAGGGAACCAGGTGGTCACTGCCCTGCCTTTCATCACCTAGCCCTATGGGTCTTGCAGTAACACTTCTTCCCCATTTTCTGGTTATGAGGGAGTCACCAGCCCCTGTGGAGTCAAGTGGAGGGAAGGCAAATACCACCTCTGATAGAAAATCCAGCCAGTTTTAGCAATTACCACCTAAAGCACTGTTGAAACTGTACTCCTTTCTACTTCTGCTTGGGAGCAGGGGGTGGGGAGAGAATGAAGCAAGTATATATAGGCATTGTGCCAAGTATTCCACATGTTAGCCTACGATAACTTCCTGAATTGAATATTCTAGTTGCCATATTACAGACAGGGCTCTAGGAGCAAAGAGATTGAGGCACCAGCCCAAGTCATGTTGGCAGCGGTAGATTCTGTGGCCAAAGCCGGATCTGCCCTATGTTCACCCTTCCAGAAGGTTGTATGCTTCTAGGAACACAGCAGAGGAAAGCAGCAGGCTGGGAAGTGAACCAGACTTCTTTTTGGCTGAGACCTTTGTGCTCTCTATGGTGGCGTGTCTCAAACTTTAACATGGACATGCGTTCCCTAGCATCTGGCTAAAACGCAGATTGTGATTCAGCAGGTCTGGGCTGAAGCCTGAGATTCTGCATCTAACAAGCTGCTATGGGATGTCAATGTTGCTGGTCTGTATTTGGGAAGCCAGACAGGGTCTGTGGCATCACAGGTGATACATGGGATGCAGGGCCCAGGCAGGCACCGAGGCCCAACAGCAGTGCGCCTCCTTGTCTGGGGACTGACAAACTTCTCAGGTCTGTGGGCAGTGAGAACCCAAGGATACAAGTCCAGGGGTGGGCAGCACATCGTTGAATTCCTTGGCAGTCTGTAACACCTTGCTAGGAGGAATAGCAAGGAATCAGAAATGTTGCCATTTTCTGCTGGGAAAGTCCTGCCTTTTATATTTTCACTTTGGTTTTCCTGAAGCTGAGTAAAAACATACATAATTTCAGAATGCTAGGCTATTGCAATCATGTGCGATTCAGACAGAACAAGCCTGAGAGGCATAACTGAATCCAGAAAAATGCCAAGTCATAAATCAAAGGGGAGCTCAAACTAATTATTCCAAATGAGTCAAATGTAATAACATTTGTTTACCTCAATACATCACTGGCTTCACTCATTAAAATGCAAATTCTATTTGATTTATAACTGGAAACTCTCAGAAGTGAAAGCTTCAAGGCCATATCTGATGTGGCGACTTACAATGTTAAAGGTGCCACCCGCTGCTGTATCTATTCAAAGCTGATTCCAACCGTGAGGTTGTAGGAACCGCTCAGGGACGCTAGGTGGCGCCTTTGCATTTTTCTTGACAAAGTCAGATTGAACTATAAAAAATTAGAATCAATGGGAAAAAGAAAATGTTAGTTCAGTGGTTCTCAAAGACACTAAGTCAAAACTCTGGGGATTAGGTGCAGAAACTATGTACTTTAAATAATTATCCCCTGGTGGATTTTTTTTTCCTATCAATTCGTTGAGGTGCCGGTAGTAGAAACAGCTGACAGAGTTAAATCCTTAATTGAAAAGTGGAAAAACAGGCTGAGAAATGTGTTCAGTTTGCAGGGATAAGTCCAGGATCCAACAGTTCTGATTCTTGTCCTAACAGCTTTTCTATTGAGTCATGGAAAACAAATAAAAAAGCGAAAGTTTTAAATGACTTTTGTTCTCATAGCATTGAAGATATTTTTAAGATTCTAAATTGTTTTCCGAAAATGAAGACACACATAATGAAAGAAAATATTTAACTTGCGGAAAGAAATTATACAACTATGTAATGTCCGAGTGAGCTAATATTAATATAATGAAAAATAAACTTTTAAAATATGACAAATAGGCTTGTAATGTGGCTCTCACACCGGAAGATGGCAGCATACACTGAGAAACGCACCGTGCCTGTAAATGCTTTCAAAGGGGAGGGTCAAGGAAATGCATGATGAAGTTGTAGATGATACAGCGAACACTGTGTAACTCTAAAGGATGAGGAAGATGCCTCATCTGCAAAGTTTAAAGTTATTTTACATACATGGATAAGAAAAGATCAGGTGCCGCCCAAATTTTATTAGCCTGCTACATTTCAATCAGAGTGAAAAAAACCATGGATCTATTCCACAAGGCAACCGTATTTTCGGTGTTAAGATCCCTGTCCAGGGTTATGGCTGATGTGCGTGTTAACACATAGAACAAACTATTATGGGTGGGCACTTATTTTAATTCAATCATTATACTATATTTATTGAGCACCTGCTGGGTGAGAGGCACAATTCTGTGAGCAGAACGTATAAGCAAATTAAAGAAAAGCATAGACAAGTGAATATATTCATAACTTAGCATATGTTTCAGGGACGGAAGTTGTGAGAGGAGGTAAAGAAGGCATTGAGCGGCTTTTCCCATGTTCTAGTCTTTTGTATTGTTTTGCCTTTGGTAGACCGGAGAAACAGAAGGCCCCCTCCAATCCCCCCCAAAAGTTTGGAAAACAAAAAGTATGGTTGTATTCAACTTTAGGAAACTTGTACATCATCCAGGACTTGGCAAGACAAAATTGAAGAACAATTGCATTCTTCCCTCACTTCTTGAAGAAGACATAATTCTCCTACCCTTTCCATAGCCACTAGGAACCTCACTTCAGACAGCACATCCCTAACAAATTTCTCAACACCCAGACCTTCCTGGCTTTCTTTCCTTTTGTGTGATCAGTTGGGTTGATATTTGAATATTCATGATAATGGGGAGCTCACTACTTTCCATTGCAGCCCCTTCCGCTGCTGGAGAAAACCCGTTGTTTCTAAGTCCTGCTCTACTGACTATTACTATTACTGTGTAATACTGGGGTCCCTCCATGTTTTCTCTACTTAGCTCTTCCAAGTTTTACCTCTAGTAGATTCCTAGGGGACACTGGCTTTCCCCTCCTATGTGGCAGTCATTCAGTGCTTAAAGAAAGCCATCGCATACTTCTTTCCCTTGAAACGTTGACAGAAGATCACCAGTGCTCTTAACCAGTTGTCAGAGCACCTGAGTTCTAGATGACCCATCATCCCCACCACATTTCTCCAGATGCAACTTATTAAACATTGGCCAAGGATGAAATGGACTGAAACTGAAACCTAACGTGAGTAGATAATGCAGCAGGAGGTTTGGTGTTGTATCAACAGGTGGGTACTGAAGGTGAGGACAGAGATGTGAATCACTGTACACTGGCTCCCCCCACACCCTTTAACTGCACATTCACAAAGCTCTATAATTATAACCCCAGATCACACCCATTATTATTTCTTCTCTGGAGTAAAATTTCTGGAAAGAAGGATTCACAGCACTGGGGTTGGCACATAGTTGGCATCGGTTGAGCAAAGTGACCTGAAAGGGAAGAAGGGGAATTTGAATTCACATCCCTTCAGAAGGCTTGCAGAAAGCAGAAAGAGGACTCTGGCACCACCATAGCTTATGCATAGCTCCTTTCTATTCATGTCAACTTCAGTGTGTCCAATTCTTTCAACCAGACAGCGTCTGGGGCTGATGGGCAGCTGGACATCAGCAAGGCTCATCTCTACAGAGAGAGCTGGTGGGATCGCTCTGCTGGGCTGGGACGGAGGCTGCGCCCCAGCAGTGGATGGAACGCAGGGGAGATCTGGAGAAGAGCATTGCCTGCAGCACTGTTGGGACCCAGGAAAGTGGACTTTGACACCACAGTCTTCCTGGCTCTGGAGAGCTAACACAGAACTAAAGATATGCAGAGTCCTTGTCTTTATGGACAGGAGATAGGAGAGACAGAAGAGGAAGAGAGGGGCTAGCTCCACGTGTCTCAGTGGGGAATTGGCAGTCAGCCTGCATTACAACATGAGTCCCCAGGTATAGACCACACTTTGTCTTCCTCTAATTATAAGGCTGCTACCACTCAGATAAAGAAGCCAGATCCAGGCATATATATGTATATACACATGTATGTATACACAAACACACAATAGGACCTCTGTAACTTGACCATGCAAGGGATTGTAACAGACTGATCAACATATGGAAGTGGTCATTATAAGGAACTGGGCCTATTTTCCTGATACATACCTGTGGTGCATGTCAGGTCTATGAACATTAAGTCAACTTAAGGAGGTGGTCAGTGTAGGGAATGGTCAGCCATGGAGGTTCTACTGTATATGCCCACACCCGCATACACATGCATGCATGCACACACACACACACACACACAAATATATTTTGGTTAAAAGGATCCACCAGCCAGAGAGACAGAGAACAACGTTCTGAACAAATTGAAGAGGCAGATGACACCTTAAATGTGAAAAGCAACAAGAGCATTGCTGATGATTCAAGCGTAGCAGAAAAGAGAGTGCTGCAACTGGATAATTCAGCACACGGAGCAAAGGAGAGGACAGTCCCCGCTGAGACACCAGGTCAAGCCTGATGAGGAGCAAGAATGTCTCAAAATCTGTGCAAAAACACACACGAGGAGAAACAGATACCTAATACCCAAAATAATACGTGTGTCAGAAGATTGAAAAGTAACAGATGGAGGACATAATTTAACCAATAATAGGCAATGATTTCCCTGAACTAACTCTGAAAAGTTTCATTGAATCCAGGAGAGGACTAAGTAAAAAAATAAAAGGAAGAAAGACACAACTAAGCACATCATGGAAAACTTCTTAACAATTTGAATAAAGAAAAACTTTTACATATTTCCAGGAAAGAAAGAATATCAATGGGCTTATTTGGAAAAAAAAGATGGACCTAAACATATCCTGGAAAAATAACTCCAAGAATAAAGACTGTAACATATTACCCAGAAAGGAAGAAGAAAGACTATCCATGAGCTTATTATCCGAAAAATCTAAAGCTTCAAGAGGCAGAGTCTTGTAGTCAACACTGCCGCTGGTCAGGTGCACCCTGCTCGGGCTGAGTAGGGGTGGCCATCTGTTCCCAGAACTCCCACAGTTATCTAGCAAGTGCTCACAGGCCTCACCCAATGACTGAGGAGTGGGAATAAAAAGTCAGAACTGCCTCTTCAGCATAAGACAACCCCAGGGTATGGTTCACGCTGCAAAGCTTCCTGGGAGATCTGCCTCAGGCTAAACTCTAACTCAGTGATTTTCAACTGATGTGCCATGAGGGGATCTTAGGTGCGCCTCAAACAGTTTTAAAGATCATTTATTAAATTACTTTTGAAAGAACTTCAAAGCACAGTAGGTACATTCTTATTTTTCTCTTTTTTAAATCAATATAATTTGAGTGTGCCAAGGAGGTTAAACTATAGGTTCAAGTGTGCCATGAGTTAAAAAAAGGTTGAAAAATACTGCTGTAACGGAAACCACAACTTGGCCCTGTCTTGCCTCCTTCACTCTCTCACAGGTGTCTCCTGAGAGCTCTCCCTCAATAAATCACTCACACCAGGATCCCCACATCAGCCTCTGCTTCCAGGGAACCCAACCTGAGAGAAAATGACTGAGAAGGTTATACTCAACCATGATTCCATCCACTTATAAACACCAAAAGCAAATATATCCACAATCATATGTTAGAATTAAGAAAGCAAAACATCTACACACCCATTTTAGAGATATACCAAAGTCAAGACTCTATCCAGACAATGAATGATCTAGATCTGCCTATCCAACATGGTAGCCATTGGTCATATGTGGTTATTTAAATGAAATGAAAAATTCAATTCCTGAGTCATTCTCACCACATTTCAAGAGTGCCATATGGCCATGTGTCTAGCAGCTACCCCAATGGACATTTCCACTATTGCAGGAAATTCTGTGGGGAAGCACTGATCTGGAACATTGTCCTGATGATAAGGAAGCCATGAGGAGGAGAGGACGAACTGTTGAGTGGCACATGTGGTGCACAGTCTGTCCCTACCTCTCTGTCCGCTGGTGTCTCTGTCTCACTATAGAATTAATTCTGAATGGGTAAGTAAAACTGTCTAGGAAGGATATGCCAATAAAATTGCTAAATATGGGCCCTGGAACTAGAATGTAAAGAAAATTTTAGTAGTAGTTTGATGCTATAAGTATAAAGTGAGCTCATCAATATCTAGGAGTTGAGAGGAGTTAGGGAAATGAAAGTATTTCAAAGTCTCCTTGTCACAAGGATTGGTCGCAGGATGGGATGGGGAATAGGAAGGACACAGAAATTTTTGAAGGGTGTATATAGTGTATACTATTGGGCAAATTCTTTGAGAGTTTAAAGAATATGGTCAAAAAGGTATCTGATCACAAGATCGCAGATAAAAGAAAATCCACTAATGGACTGGAAAAGTGGAATCCCCATGCTAACAAGGAAACAAATAGAATGAAAAGCAACATGATCAAATCAGTGAGAAAATAAAGGGAAGAAGAGAATAACAATGTACATTAAATAATGCATTAAATAACATGGAATAAATAAAAGCAAGTAGATGAGTCATAATACTAAATATAAGTGTCCTGAATTCTTCTGATGTATGTTATCTTGAGTGAAGATGAAATGACATAAAACCAAACAATTCTATGTTGTTTATAAGAAGGTGTTTACAGATATAGGCACAAAGAAAAATACAGCATCAAAGGTAGCTAAGTACAAAGAAAATGAAATTAGGTTTGAAAACATGAGTATCAGAGAAAGGGGCATTTATAGTTCAATGTACTAAATAAATTCTTACTAATGCAAGAAGAATTATTGTAATACAACAGGACAGTTGACAAAGGGTTCAGATAGGCAATTCCTAGAATGAGTGGTCCAACAGTTAACAGTTAACATGAAGAAATGCTCAGATGGGTTAGTAAGGAGAGAAAAAAAGTAAAAACCACAATGAAACTCTTCCCAGAACCACAATATTAAAAAGATTTATAATACCAAGGCACGTACTGTGTGCAACCTTGCGCTGTGCTGGGGGAAAGTACACTGCTCTCATCCTTCTGGAGAGCCATCTGGCAGTACTTACTAAATTTAACGGTACGTATGCCTTCTGACCCAACAATCCCACTCTAGGGTGATAGTAGCTCTTCCAGTCAAGACAATTTTAATCCAATGCTGCCTCTGAGGTCCAATATTAGAGAAAAAAGTGTTACAAGGAAAACATATTCAAAATCTCGATTCTAGAGAGGGACATAAACGTATCTCTTTCAGAATTTGGCAGATGTGGGTTTCTTTGCTATAAAAAATAAATAAGGCAGAGGAGAACTGTATCACAAAATTCAACTTTGATCCAATTGTATAAAAACGTTAGTCTCTGCTAGTTATCAAGATCTCGGTCACTGAAGTGCTCCGCCTAACATCTCCGCAAGCATTGACATCACGGCTGGCTTATGTTGGGTGGTCAAAAATACTGAACAAATGGAATGTTGATTATCTAACAAGGGTATTGATGTGGTGAATAAATCAGAAAAGAATAGAATTTGAACACTTGGCAGGTGCTTTTAGAAAGGTTTTCATGCAATGCTCAGGATTGGGTAGAATATTATAGACATGAGTTTCTTCCAACTTCTCTTTTTTCTTAAATTAGGGTTCTGTTTTCTTCTCACACCTCTGTTATATAGTATAAAATTAATGCTGCTAGGTCCTCAGCAACTGGAGTCTCATGAGCTGGGCAGGAGCGTGTCCCAACTCTGCCCTCTGAGAGCTGTGCCACCACGGGCAAGTCTTTTGTTTTTTCTGAGCCTTAGATCATTGATCTGTAAAATAAGGATACCAGTGCCTCCTTCCACATAATAAGGTATGTGAGGTGATATGTACTCAGATGTATCATTACTTTTAATCCCAGTCCTGCTCCAGGAAGTGAGTTCACATCCCACAGAAGTGAAATAAATTAATGTATCTATTTTTAGCAAGATTGGACAGAACACACATACCCAATATTCACATTGATTTGTGGGCAACTGAACTTCATAATGGTCACAAAATACATGTGGGCCTTTTACATATACAGATAGCCTTTCATGAAAGTTAAAAAGGTATGATTGCTACAGCCACTGCTGCTGCCACCACACCTGCCAAGCACTTCCAATATCATTGCCATCTCCACATTCCTACCACCATTGCTACCACCACCAGCTACCTCTGCCACTTCCCAACTCACGGCTTCCTCACCATCAACCACCACCACCACCACCTTATCTTTTTGCAGAAAACTCTTTTATCCTCAAATTCTGACTTGATCCAGACAACAGCCTTACAGGGCAGGCTGATGAAATTTAAATCAGGGAGAATGATAATGCAGTGGGATCCACCTTTATCTGAAGATCTAATTCCAAACATGAGCCACTGCCACACTATTGTGGCCCAGCGAACACACACAATGCTGGGGGTCACAGTGACATCTTCCCCTCAAGCCATGCTCACCAAAAAGGTGTAGGAAGTAGGGCTAAGTCCAGGGTTTTGGCATGAAGTTATATGCGAAGTCATATTTTTTGAATTTTGCATTTATTTTTGTCTTAATTTCATTTTTCTTTTTTTTGGGGAGGGGAATGGGATCTTGCTATGCTGTCCAGGCTAGAGGGCAATAATCATAGTGCACTGCAGTCTTGAACTTCTCTGAGCTCAAGAGATCCTCCTGCTTCAGCCTCCTAAGGAGCTGGGACTATGGGCACACAACACTGTGTTGGTTCTGTATTCATTTTTGTGTGTGTGTTCTCCCAGGTTTAATTTTTCTCTGGTTGTTGCTAATTTACAGTCTTGTCAATTCCTTGGATATATTTTTATTCATTAAAATGAAAATCTGAAGCAGAGCTGATGGGTTAGAAAAAGAGTTTCCTATTTTAGGCTCATTGTTTGTGAAACCAAATCACTGACACAACCATGATCATAGGATTTGGAAGGTGAAAAATCACAGCATTTGAGACGGCAGGTGCCACCAGCTAATGGGGCTAATTAGGCTCTGAAATTGCAATGTCTGAATATAAATAGGCCAAATAACTATGGGTAGTAATTGTGCATTCAAAAATTCCACCTTTATGTAAAAGAATGGAACTTCTTACCCTTTTGAAGACGATGAACTTATTGATAAAATATAAACTAACAGTTGACATACATTTCCAACAATAGGAGGGTTTTTTAAATCATGACACATTAATAGAATCCCAATTTGGCCACTAAAAGTAATGTCGCAGTCAATGCAATGAGACTTTAGGTTCATAGTTCCCAAATTGTATAACAAGATATCCCAGCGGACTGCAAGAAACTCATAAGGGTATAGAAGGATATTTCAAAAATTGTAAGGAAAACAGCAATACTTAACCCATCAGACACCTTCTAAATTAATAGCTTAAGGTAGCTCAGCTTTCAAGATAAGATTACACTACATGCCTTTTGAACATTATTAAATAATAAACTGTGTATCTTGCAGTTGCCATGACAAACAAACAAACAAAATAAATAAAAGAAAAAAGTAAAAAGCAAACTTGCTGTGTGAAAATTAACACGGACCAGCAAATGAGGGTGAGAGATCCAATCTGGCTTCAAGGTTGAAGAAGTTATGTGGTGCCCTGCAGACTTGTACATTGCATCAGGGTTTCAGAAAGAAATAGAAGTGTTTACAGTTTTTAATTTATATATTTTATTTGTTGTTATGACATGTTTGTTTGTATTGAACTCCTTGATAGAGAGGCAAATGATTACTATTTTTTTTATCTAGGGGGCGCTATGACAAATTACTGAGATACTAACTAACTTGAACCAGTGCATTAGGTGAAAATTTTAAACTGCGGAAACACTGCCATTGACCTCACTCTTCCCAATGCACATGTTATTAAAATAGATCAAAACTCAACATCCAACAGTGGGCAGTGGAGGAATCACAAGCCTTTTTGCTGAAGAGTTTTCTAATTTTACTAAACTATTTTTGATGAGTAAGTATTACTCTCATATGATGAAAAAAAATCAAAGGGTTTAGAGATGATTCCCAAAAAGAGAAAATTTTGCTTCTATGGATAAAAATAGCCAAGTATACCAAAAGGTTTCGTTTCTGGAGGTTTCTCACACTTCTGTAGACCTGTGCTTCACCTATGTAGGGTCTGGCTGTAGGATGTGGAGGTTTCTACACACATCTCTCCTTGGTCGTGTTTAAGGGATGCCCTTGTTTTATAGCCTTCAGGAAGTGAACTTGACTTAGGGTTTCCAGCTGCTAAGGCTTCTCAGCCTAAAAACTGGCACACCCAGAAAAGGTGCTATTGACTGATGAGGTGGGAGGCAGGACCCACGATGTCAGATAGCGCCTCCAGGAGAATCATCTCTCCTCCCTGCTTCCTGGTCGGAGTAATAGCCTGCAGCAGCCTGCAGGTTTAATGATATAAAGACATCATTATAAACCTGCCCTTGTAGACTTTACATCTTTTGTATTTACCAGGAAGGATTTGGAGAACATCCTCCCAAGTAAAGTATCACAGGAATGGAAAAGCAAGCATCCAATGTACTCAGTACTAATATGAAACTAGCAGATGAACAACTACACACCCACATGAGAAAAAATATGAGAAAGGGGCTAGCAGGAGGTAGTGAGGGTGAAAGGGAAGAGGAGAGGGGGTGCGGTAAGTTCTCACCTAGCAGGTGCATCTCCTGGGTGATAGACTCAACTGCAACTTGGACTTTATTTAACAAATGCAAACAATGTAGCCTAATCATACCCTTTGTACCCATATATTAATCTGAAATTTAAAAAAATCCTGCCCTGATTGAAAGAGATCTGGGGTGTTTTACTGTTCACATTGACAAACTCCAGAGAAATTCCTGTAAATTGGTAAACATATCTTTGTTTTATTGGCTATGAGAGAAAACAAACTCGAAATATTATTCTCCTCCTTGGAAAAAAAAGGCAATTTTCATCATACTTTGTGGGTACAACATTCGTTTGTTGGTTTGTTTCTTTTTTTTTTTTTAAATTGAGTGACTGCTAATGTTTCAACTGTATTACACTGCTCAATCCCCACACTGCTATGATGTGATAGCATGGTTATACTCACTTTTAACAGATGAGGAAACTAAAGCACACAAAAGTTGGGCAATCTGCAGAGTCAAGATTTTGGTTTTTCTTGGATAGTCTGGCTGCAGAAGATTCTTAAGCAAGACACTGTCACTTTACTCTTTGTAAAGTTGTGTTCTTATATAGGGGATCCTTTCATTAGGTATGAATTTAAGACTATACTCTCATAAAGTCCAAAATCATACCTTACCTAAGTTTCTAGGCAGTACAGTCATTTTGCGTCTAAGCTTTCACAACAAATTTTTTATACCTCTATTATAACATTTATTTAGCATTTTCACTGATTTTATAAGTCCATCTTCTTCATTAGACTGTGAATGCTGCAGAAGTGAGGATCAAGTATTGTTTTACTTCCTATAGCTTCATTGGCCAGAATATGCATATAGTAGGTACATCATAAAAATTAAAAAAAAAGACATAAGAGCTAATATCATACTGATAGGAGCTGCCCTAGTGCTGGTCTTTTATCCTCTCCACCCACCTGGAGGACACCTATAGATTTTTTCTTAGTCTTTGTTCCTGAAGACATATTCTGGCTACTGGAGAGTGCTTGGCCAAATGTGGAGTTGCTTGAGAATTAACTGCTGGCAGCAACTCACAGCCCATCAGGGAATGGAGTTGGTGGATGGATGCCCCAGCTTCCTTGTTCCTTGCTGGGACCACGTCTCAGAGCATCCCTCCCACCCCACCTCCTCCATCCAGCACTAAGCCCATCTGCCGGCGTGAGTTACCTGCTCACTAACATTATTAATAAACCCTTCCTGGCTTCTCCTCCTTCCTGGTCTCAGTCCCCAGTTCCCTTGGAGCCACCCACAAACAAATTCTGCCAACAATCTAAACATGCTTGAAAGTGGATTCTTTCCCAGATGAGCTTCATTGGGGAAGCTCATCTGGGAAAGGCAGTATGACAAGGCAGTGGAGACAGCTCAGCTGACACCTGGATTTCAGCCTTGAGATGACATTGTTGAGGTGCACCAGACCCCTGACCCATGGAAAATGTGAAGGTATTAATAAACGTGTGTTGTTTTAAGCTGTTAGGTTGATGGTAATTTGTCACACAGCAGGAGAAAAAGTAATGCAGATTTTAATGTCTGCAAGTGAGATAATACTGTAATAAATGCCTACAAGTCTATTAATTTTCTTAGAGTGCCATAACAAGGACTTGGTGGCTTAAACAACAGAAATGTATTTCTCACAGTTCTGGAAACCACAAGTCTGAGATCAAGGTGACAGTAGGGTTGTTTCATCTGAGACCTCTCTTCTTGGCTTACAGATGGCCAAATTCTCCCTGTGCCCCTGTTGGCCTGTTCTCTGCGGACACATCCTTAGTGTCTCTTCCTCTTCCGATGAGGGCGCCAGTCCTATTAGGTTAGGGTCCCACCCTGATGACCTCATTTAATCTTAAAAGTCTGACAGTCACATTTGGGGTTAGGACTCCAACATATAAATTTTGGGAGGCATACAATTCAGCCCACAAAAGCATAGAAGAGTGAAAGAGTCTGAAGGAACATGGTAGAAAAAGCTTGAATTTCCATGATCAGATTCTCAGTAGTAATCTGGACTTGGAGGATGCTGATGGCAAGAGCTCAGAAGCAAGTGAGAAACTTGTCACTGGAGTCTAGAGGAAAGGGGGTTCTTGTCATGTAAATCTTGGTGAGATTGTCCCCTGCAGTGATGTGAAAAGCAGAACTGGTAAGTGATAAACTTGGATGTACAGCTAAGGAGATTTCCAAGAAAACTGTTGAAGGACCCTCCCCACTCCCTTCCAGTTTCTTCTTTCTGCTTATAGTAAAATATAAGAAGAGAGAGATAAACTCAGGGGACAATCTTTATTCAAAGGAGGACTCAGAATTTGATGACTTAAAAGAATTCTGATGTTCTCTCTATATAAAAGATGTGAAAATGCAGAGATTTAGCCTTAGGAAAGCATCCTCTGGAGGAAAGACAGGGTGGGTGACTGGATAATTTTTTGTTAAAAACTTAGAAAGGTCAAAAGTTCAGTGTATATGGTCACTCAGAGAGTCCTTTTTAAAGAATTAATGCCCCATAGATATTTTCAATCAACCTCAACCCAGAGAACCTCTAGGAAGCTTGGGAGCATTGTTCCTCAGTCATCTCAGAAAGAGGCCAATGCACAGGAAGGATTGTCTTTAAAATATTTGTGGTGTGGACAGGCTGGACTTAGATGGTCATGCCTGTAACCCTCACACTCTGAGAGGCTGAGGCAGGTGGATAGTCAAACTCAGGAGTTTGGACCAGCCCGAGCAAAAGTGAGATCTGTCTCTACTAAAAATAGAAAAACTAGCCTAGGCATGCCCTCGTCAGGTGGGCACCTATAGTCTCAGCTACTTGGGAGGCTGAGGCAAGGAGATCACTTCAGCCCAAGAGACTGAGGTTGCTGTGAGCTATGATGCCAGAGCACTCAACCCAGGGTAAAACTCTTGTCTCAAAAAAAAAAAAAAATTGTGGACACAATTTTATTTAATGAAATGATACAACGTTTTTGAGAAATTGTTTCAACAGGAACACTGCCAACTTGGCTTGAACAGAACAAAGGGAGTACAACATGAAGAGGAGTTCAGGTCCCCTCCATGATTGTGTTACAGTACATAAATAAAATCCAAGAGAGTAGCTCTCATTCTTCTGCTGGCCTTGAAGAAAAAGCTGTCATGCCTTCTACCACTGCAGAGAAAAGAATTTTGCAAACCACCCAAAGAAGCATGGAGGTAGATTCTTATCCAGTAGAGTCTCCAGATGGGAGTCAAGCCCCACTGACCACCCCTCAATGCAGCACTGTGAGGCCTTAGACAGAAGATTTGATTATGCCATGACTAGATTCCAAACTTACATAAACTGTGATAATAAATGTGTGTTCTTCTAAGTCTTTAACTTTGTCATGTAGCAATATGAAACTAATACATAGATTGTCAAAAGGTGATGGGTTGAATAATTATAGAAAACACTTAGACCAGCACCATCCTGAACACAATCTTTTTATTAAACCCACCTTACATGTTACCAGCAGTAGCATCCAATCAACTGAACAGTGATGAGCTGCTTGGAAATGAAGGAAATGATACATTTATCACTAGTATAGAGTTGTCAGTATAATGCTTCTACTTAAAATTACATGGCCAAACAATAAAAACTACAGGATTTGATGGTTCCACCAAAGAAGCCTTACAGCTGTCCCAATTTCTAGAAGATGCTAAATGAGAGATAAAATTAAATCTTTCAAATTCTAAGCATGAGTGGGAGTCACAGAGAGCCACCTGCTTTTTTTCTTTTGATTTAGGAGGATTATTTTCAGTTAGGTCACCACTGCTGAGAGAGAAGAGCTGGGGAAAATAAGGTGTTCCTGAAAAATCTCATTTCACTGTACACAGAATTTTCCAGTTATCAAAGCACAACCATTCTCATTTGATGAGTTCAGCTGTCAGGAGTTCAGAGCAAGCTTCTCTATAGGAAGCCAGCAGAGGTCTGGAGAGACACTTGCGTTTGGGAGGTTTACTGTTTGACCTCAAATATGATTAGCTCAGGGAGCAGTGAGGCCATCGTCAAGAGAGAGTGAATGGCACACATTTGAAGGTTTACCCATTTGCTTCTCATGTATGCTTTCATTGACATTTCCTGTTTAAATATTCTGTCTAATTCACTTGAGAAGCTTTGTGGATTACATGCATAACGAGAGACGCTACAAAGTGCTCTGAGTGCAACTAGAAAATAAAGTCATACAGCAGTAATGATAGGGAATCACAATCAGGTAGGTATTTAAAATGACATCTTTGTCAGGTCTGCAAGCATGTGAGAATGTATGAGCTAAATCTGGGCATTCTAAATGCCTGGATCAAAAGCACTCCTTACCCATAGAAACAATGTCTGATTTTAACTTGCTCTGGACCTTGGGGGGAAAAAATCACTGTACATACCTGAGTCTCAGTTGTATCATTACTAGATGAAAAGTTAAGAAGAAAGCAATTTTTTTTTCTGACTTAGCATTTTACACATGTAATACTTTCTCATGTCCAAATATACCCTTACTATCAGGAGGCAGGGTGGTGTGGTGATTATAAGGATGGGTTTTGGAGTTAGATTAGGTTTGGGGCTAGAGTCCTGGGTATTCTCCATCATTAGCTATGGGACAATAAACAAATTCTTTAACCTTGCTAAGTCTCATTTCCCTTGCTTTAAAGATGGAGTTACTACTACCCACTTGAAAAGATTGCTATAAGGGTTAAGTAATGTAGTGTATCAGTCAGTTGTCCAACAGGGCTGCATAACAAAATTTCCACACTTTGCATCAGGTTTCTGGGATGCAGTAAGTCTGGGGCTGTTCTGCTCCCTGTGCCACTCATTATTCTGGAGTCACTGAGCCATCCAAAGCATGTTCTTCTTATGATTGCAAAAACACAGAGAGATATCTTAGCTGTCCATTACAATCCTTTGGTTGCATCACCAATTGGCCATGCAAGTCACATGGCCAAGCCTGAATTCAAGGGGTTGGGAAGTACTCGACCCTTCATGGATCTGTAGCAAGAGGCATGAATAATTGAGTTTAATATTTCAGTTTTCCAGAGATAGGAGATGGTACATGTGAAGTACCTAGGGAATAAAGCATCTGGTGCACAGGGTCCTGATTGATCATTAACATCTCTGATTATGATTTTTTTTTTCTGAAAACATACTCTTGGTCAATTAATCTTTCTTATGCTACTTGAGGCAAACCAGAAAGTTTCTCCTGCTCAAAAATGCCACTATCCCAGCTTGGTGCCTGTAGCTCAGTGAGTAGGGCACTGGCCACATACACTGAGGCTGGTGGGTTCAAGCCTGGCCTGGAGCCTGCTAAACAACAATGACAGATGCAGCCAAAAATAGCTGGGCGTTGTGGCAGGTGCCTATAGTCCCATCTACTGAGACAAGAGAATCGCTTGAGCCCAAGAGTCTGAGGTTTCTGTGAGCTATGATACCATGGCACTCTATGGAGGGTGACAAAATGAGACTTTGTCTCAAAAAAAAAAGAAAAAGAAAAGAAAATACCACTACCCTGCTTACTTATCTTATATTACAATACAAGTTTCTCTTTTGGGAATTATGATTGTCTTTTTAGTATGGTCCTCCTATCAATAGATGTTCCTTTGAGGGAGGGCACACAAGGCAATCCTTAACCCTTTGGGAAAGAAGAGCACCGGAGGAAGCTAGAAAGGCTTTAGAACAACCAAACACAACTGGGACACTGATATTGGAACTGGGTTCACAGAAAAGACCCCAAATAGCCAATGCAACCTTACAAAATAAAAATAAATTGGGAGAAATCACCTTATCAGACTTTAAGCTATACTATAAGCTTACAATAAACAAAACAGCATGGTACTGGCAAAAAAACATAGACATAGACCTATGGATCAGAACTGAAAATCCAGTGATAAAACTATCCTCATATTCCCATCTGATTTTTGACAAAGAAGAAAAAAAAATACACTGGGCAAAAGAATCCCTATTCAATAAATGGTGCTGGGAAAATTGGGTAGCCACTTTTCCCAAAAGATTGAAATAGTATTGAAAGAGGATGTAAAAGATTGAAATAGGATTCACAACTTTCACCACTTATAAAAATTAAATCATGATGGATAAAAGACTTAATCCTAAGGCATGAAACTATAAGAATTCTGGAAGCAAATGTTGGAAAAAAATCACATAGATATTAGCCTCAGGAAAGACTTTATAAAGAAGATCTTAAAACAAACAAATAAACAAGTGGGACCTGATAAAATTAAAAAGTTTCTGCACAGCCAAGACACAACTAATAAATTAAATAGAGAACCCACAGAATGGAAGAAAATGTTTGCATGCTGTACATCTGATGAAGGGTTAATAATCAGAATCTACAAAAAAATGCAAGCAAATCAACAGGAAAAATATCAAACATTAAAAAATGGGCAAAAGGCACAAACAGAAACATTTCAAAAGAAGATAGTCAGATGAGCAGCAAACACATGAAAAAATGCTCAACATCTGGTTGGTGTCTGTGGCTCAAGGAGTAGGGCGCCGGCCCCATATACTGGAGGTGGTAGGTTCAAACCCAGTCCCAGCCAAAAACTGCAAAAAAAAAAAAAAAGCTCAACATCTTTAATCATTAGGGAAATACTAATCAATTGATTAGTATTTCCCTAATGATTTATGGCAGTACTCCTTAGCCATAAACAATGGAGATCCTTTATAATAACCTAGATGGACCTGGAGACCATTTTTCTAAGTGAAGTATCACAAGAATGGAAAAACAAACACCACATATACTCAATAAAAAACTGGAACTCATCATCAAGGACCTATGTGCACAAAGGGAAGCAAAATTCAATGGGAATCAGGTAGGTGGAACGGGGAAAGTAGAGTTGGGTTGATTCACATCTAACAGATATAGTGCACCCATTTTAGGTTATGAAGACACTTATAACTTTGACCTAAAATGTATAAAAAATCCTATGTAAGCCAAACATGTGTACCCCTGTAATATTCTGAAATTTGAAAAAAAGGAACTGGGTTCAAATTTGAACTGGGTGAACTTGAACAAATCAATATATCATGCCGAGTTAAAGTTTCTCCATCTATACGACTGGGTTAAATCTATTCATTGGAATATAAAATTGCCACAAAATAATGAATATTAAACATTTTATATTCTGTAAATAGCATCTAATGTTTGATAACTATATAAATATATTTTATTTCATTTAGGCCTACTGTTTAAGATATTTCAACCAAACTTCAGATTACTATAAATGTGATGCTTGTGTTGCCCTCTCATCAGCTTCTGCTCTGGAATAGAGTTGAAATAGTCGCATGACCTCTGCAGATATTCTGTCACTGTGTAGGGTCTTCTTTGTCTCTTCCTCCCTGATGTCCTAGTGAGAATAGGCCTATTATGCCACTGTAGGAATGCTGAAAAAGTCATTCTAAACCATGAGGGGGGCATTTGGAAATAAATGCAACCATTAATTAGTTGCAAATAACTTCTCAGCATAACCTCTTGCTGACACCTGCTTGAGAATGGTTCATTCCATTTATGTTTATCTTAGTCTTGAAGGTGACAGGGGATGCTCACTCTTGAGGGAGAGTAACTAAGAGTTCTCTGTGGGCTCTCAGTGGTCCAATTTCAAGTGGGACACTTGGAACTGTCCTCCAAATGCCAGGATCCCTGATTGTGAATATCCAGTTATTCTCAACTGGCTGCAGTAAGCTGCAGGTGTGGAGCCACCAATTTGTGACTATAGAACTGTCACAGTAGGTTCTAAGGATGAACCTACCAAAACACATGCAGAAGGCATGTGGTTAACATCTTGCCCTCCTGAAAATGGAAGAAGGTGGGGGGCCCAGTGGCTCACAACTGTAATCCTAGCACTCTGGGAGGCTGAGGCAGGAGGATCACTTGAGCTCAGGAGTGTGAGACCAGCCTGAGCAAGTGTAACAGTAAGACCAGGTCTCTACCAAAAATAGAAAAATTGGCTGGGTGTCATGGGAGGCCAAGGTGGGAGGATGGATCACTTTAACCCAAGAGTTTGAGGTTGCTGTGACACCATGGTCATAGCTAAGCTATAGCTTAGGGCAACAAAGTGAGACTCAGCATATGGGGGAAAAAAAGAATGAAAGAAAAAAGAAAAATGAAAAAGGGGAGGAGGAATGGGTATCTGTAGGGATCAGATGATACTTTCTTCTCTGAAAACAACTAGGCCATTTGATTATTTCAACTTAAGTTTGCCCCAACTTTGAAAGGAAATCTTCAGGTGGCTTAAGCAAAACACTGAAGTAAAACAAGACGGTACTTATAAGTGGTTGATGTCGATTTTTACTTTTTTTTTTAAGTTTCGAAGGACAGAGAGAGAGAAAGAGAGAGAGAGAATAGATATTTAGGGGAAAGAAACAAGATACAGGCATGGTGTGCATCACATACTAACCTTATAAATACAATGGAAAATTGCTTTTTAGCAGTTTCCAGACTTAGTGAGATCATAGAAGTGAAGCTATATAACAAATCTATAAATCTGGCTTTGGTTTTAATGTTCTTCTCTCCATTGGAAACAAGATTGCTGTGCTTAAATCTCTTGAATTTAGGCAAGTGAGAGAACTTGGGGCCAATGTGATTTTCTTTTTCACAGTCTTTGTGGCAATGGGAGGGTTGAAAAGCGTCTTGAGATTAGAAGGAGAGATTCCAGAAAGTAATAAGCATCAAGAGAGTTGTGATAATTCAAGTCTGTTGTCCTCACTGGTTTTGCAGGTGTAGAAATACTAGAAATAACTTTACCAAGGAATTCACAATCTGTCCTCCTAGTAAGGGCATTGGTTCTGAACAACTCAAAATGATACTGCTGCAGATTTTTTTGAAGTGTTATTTTTAGACAAGAGATTTAAACAGTATAGGCAATTAAATTTTGCTTTTCCATAAAATTAACTGTCTTAGTAACATACACACAATTTCTTCTGTAAGAAGGTTTGTTTTTCATAAGTGTCTTTTGATAATCAATTAGTTGGAAGCACCCCCTGCATTCAAAATGTTCACACTCATTTAGCTAATATACCCCTACAACCTGCAGGATTACTTATATCTAAGATCAATGTGGCTGGTATACTTTAAATTGGATCTGAACTTTAAGTGAATCAATTCCTTTTGTTACAGAACAATAGCTTGAAGTGAGACCTGTGCCCTTTTTGCATGGAGGTTTCCAAATCACAAGCTCCCTTCTGTGGCTTTACAAAGGCCCCACAGCCCTCAATCCCTACTTTCCCATGAGACCACATCTTTCCCTCTCCCAGGCACACTGTGTTCTAGCCCATAGGTCATCTGTTTGTTGTGTAAATTCCCCAAACCTGCTCCTGCCCCAGGCTCTTTGCAGTGGGTCTTTCTTCTGCCTTTGAATATATCCGCAACCCCCTTGGTTGCTCCTGGCTCCATTGTTACCTCCACAGAAGCTCCCTGATGTTCACGTAGACCAGCACTTAGAAACAGAAAGAGTAGCTCAGGTGGGAGAACACCAAGGCATTGAACTTCAGGTTGTAAAAAAAATGTTTCTAACTACAGTTAACATTACATTTTAATAGAAAAAATTCTAAAAGAAAGAGGAGATAGGCTCAGCACTGGTTGCACAGTGGTTACGGTGCCGGCCACATGCACTGAGGGTGGTGGGATCAAGCAGCCTGCGCCTGCTAAGAAACAATGACACCTGCAACAAAAAGAATAGCCAGGCATTGTGGCAGGCGTCTGAAGTCCCAGCTACTTGGGAGGCTGAGGCAAGAGAATTGCCTAAGCCCAAGAAGTTGCTGTAAGCTGTGACACAATGGCCCTCTACCAAGGATGAGGTAGTGAGACTCTGCCTCAAAAAAAAAAAAGGAAAAAGAAGGGGAGGTAGGCAAAACCATATTGACTTATCAGGATAGGAAAATCATGAGGAATCCAATCCATGAGCTTTCAGAGGGGGCTTAAAGGAAAACATTGATGAAAACAAAGGGACAAAAGTTTCTCAGCCTAGCCAAAGGGTGCCACAGGACTCTCATGATGCAGGCCACAGAACAGGTGTGAAAGCCAGTGGTGTCATGATGGGGCAGCCCTAGCCCAGAATTGCTGGCTGGGAGTCTCTTGCAGCTAAGAGCATGGCAAACGTCTGAGACAAAGCTTGAATTCCTTGATGACAATTCTCAGAAGGTGCAGGGAACACTAAAAGAAACAGCCTCTCTAGACTGAATTCTGACCCACAGCAAGAGCACATCAGTGGTGTGTAAAGGAGAAGGTATTTCTGGAGAAACTGTTAACCGTGGGTCAAAGGGAAATAATGCTAGAAAAGTGTCTGAGAGTTGCCTTGCATATTAGGAAAGCAGATTTCAAAAAAATATTCAAGGAAAGAGAAAATCTAAGAAAAATGATGCAGCTCTAAAGAGTGAATGCAGAACTGTGAATCATGAAGAGTGAGACAGAATTATAGAGTAATTCATTAAGCTGGACTCATTCTTTGATGAACTATTCACATTAACTTCAATAGGGAAGAAAACAAAACAGTGGTCTTTAAGAATGGGGAGGCCAGATCTAAAGATTTACCTAGATCTAAAGTTTTATAAATGAGTGAACCAAGGTTCAGGTCCCCTAGGTAGCAACAGGCCCAGACGAACCTGTCTCCAGAAGCCCCTGGCCAGCAGCCTCTGGCTCTATGGAAGAAGAAAGCCCTGGAAGAATGTGAAAGGGAAGGGAGAAGGGAGAAGGTGTTCTCTTGAGAGACCCTCAGCAGGATGCAGTTGGAGGCCAACCTTCTGGGAGCCAAGGATTCCAGGATGGTGCCCTGCCTGAGGCCCCTGTGGAGCTTCCAGTGAGGCCTGCTGGGGGAAAAGCTTGAGTAAGTGGAAAAAAGACACTTTGTGATCTTCTGCTGTAGAATTACAAAAAGAAAAAATGTCAAGTGATGCTATATGTAAATAAGGTTCTCCTGAGGATAAAATCTTGTTGAGACATATTCGGTACAGCCCACACAAAGTTCACTACTGGCCTAGATATATAAATAAGAATAAATCTTTTTCCAGACATTAACAAAATTGTGAAGAAGCTAAGTGAGTATGAGAATCACAGGGGTCAGGAACTCAGACCTTAGGAAATCTTGCTCTATCAGTGGGACTGATAAATTTTGTCAGAGCAGAAAGGATAATGAACCAGTCCACGCAGGAGATTGGACGAATGAGGTGGAAAGTACCGCTAAATTCTAGGTCCACTGAATAGGGTGGATAACCAGTAAGATGGGACGTCTTTCTTCACTGCCAAACAGGACCTGCTAGGACCTGAACAAATGAAAAACCATAATGAAATAAATCATATTCAGTATCTACTGAATACTAACATATTCTACAAGATAGCACATGTCCTGGGGCTTTAGATAGGATGTTTTTCAAAGACTATGCCTCCTTCTGGAATATTCCTTATCTAATGAAAATGATAACAATAATGGTATTCCAGGGTAAGAAAATAAACCTTAGTTTCACTTGAGAATTCTTCTTTCACTGGGATGATAAAGTGTAGGGGACTTTCCTGGGCATACTGCTCATTCCATTTGTGGGGGTTTTGTAAAAACTTGAGATAAAAGAAAAACACTAAAGCTAGAAAAGCAAATTCTTTTCAATTCCAACTTTTAAATGATATAACCCACCCTATTATTGGCCATTACTGAAGTGTGTTATCTTTCTCTTAGAGAGAAAATTGTGTTCAATAGAAGGATATTACTTAATATTAACTCGTAGAGTTTGTTAATTAGTCAGTTTCTATTAAGCTTCAACCTCTTTAATACTGGAAGTTCCTTTTGTTCCTAAAGATTTATCTTCTCAAATATCCATCTTTTGGGCACTTAACATTTTAGCCGGTCTGGAAAGTTTCAAAATCCTATCAGAAAATCAAACCCACAGAAATGCAGTATTATAAGATTCTGTATTGAACTTTGGGCATAACAGATTCACCTGTTCAATACCTAATAGAAGGGCCAAGACACTGAATGAACTATGAATCACAATTCCAATTTAGTCAGCTCAAGTGATACATTATAAACATTGCCCATAATTTATCAGCTATGCTCCTTTGCGTCCTTTAAAAATGCAATCAGTTTTGCTTTCCATATTATTTAAACACAATTTCTGCAGTATTCATATAAACATAAAACAATGTATTTAAATAGCATAGTTGCCTACCAATATAATGAACAAGAGAAGATTCTGAACTTCATGCTTTGCCTGGATCATTATTTGCCTCTGAATGATTTATCAGATAACAGGATGATAAGCTTTCATGATGTCTAACTCCCACAGAGTACTTTTTGGGAAATTCCTTGGTAATCTATGGAATTCTTTTCCTTATGAAGTGCAGAAGGAAATGGCAATGCCTAGATTTTCTTTGTAGTAACTTGGCATGTCTGAAATTTATTTGGTCTCTTTTCTGCTTTAAAATAATTATTTTTATGACCACTTCTTTGCCAAAATTTACTAGATATTTGTTTATGGTAAATTATATCCTATGATAGGACTCAAATTATTTTCTTTTATTAGAAATTGTTCCCTCTCTCCAGCTATAAAGACAAATCTGTAGATATATATGTGTGCCTACATGTATTTGTTTGATTACATACATATAAAACATGCATGTATGTATGTATATGCATGCATGCATGTATATTTATATTACCCTTTTATTATTAAAATTTGCTAGTATTAAACTTTATATCAAAGTATAAATATTTTGAGAGCAAATGAAAAACAATGAAAGTTTGTCTAAAATCGATCACAGGCTATTGGCAATATTAACTAGAGAGGATAGAAAACATTCAAGTAGAAATAAAAATTTCCTATTTTGTGACTTCATTTTCTGTCTGCTTTTAAAAAAATATCTCACATCTACAAGCTGAGGTTCCTTTTCATGTGCTGCAATTTATAGTAAGTGGTGAACATTATAATCATTCAAGAATAATTGTGGATAATCTTTGGATGTTTGAAAAAAATATGAAGATGGCACACTGCATTCAACAAGAGCATGATTCTACAGCCAACTTAAAGATAGAAACTCCACCATACCTTCATGGGAGCCAGCTGTATGGGTGTGATGCATGAAGGGTCTACCATGGGCTTCGGCCTGTTGGCTGTATCTGCTAACAGGCTGTGCCACTGCTGGGGAAGGCCGGTGAATTTTTGTTCTTGTGGATCAAACCCAGTGTGAACCCTGTGTTCAAAGTTGGATGGGCCAGATATTTCAATCTTTTTCTTTTTCTTCCCAAACATGATGGAAAAACCTGGAAAATGTAAACAGAAAAGAGACAGCTGTTTGTATCTCTACAGGAGAAGACCCTAAGAAAGTTACTCTTAATTCCTTCACAGTTGTATCTTTTCCATTATTCCTCCAACTGAGAAAGATGAACATTGTATTTTCAGGGTGTATAGGTTGGACAATTTCATTCAAAAATTTTTTTTTATTAAATCATAGCTGTGTACATTAGTGCAATCAAGGGGAATGTGCTGGTTTCACATAAAATCTGAAATATTTTCATCAAACCATTTAACATAGCCTTCATGGCATTTTCATAGTTATTGTATGAAGACATTTGTATTCTGCATTTAGTAAGTTTCACCTGTACCCTTCTAAGATGCACTGTAGGTGTGGCCCCATCAATTACCCTCCCTCCACCCCAACCTCCTTTTTAAACATAAAAATTTATAATGATTTTCTCTTTAAATGAAAGAAAGAAAAATAAGATGTTCTGCAAAGAGGAGGAAGATCCATCGAGCAGAAGTTACTGAAATAAGACAGTTTCTATCACCATTTTATATAGACTGGGTCTAAAACCAAGGTTCAACTAGGATGTTCACCAAGCTCTGTGAGGAGGCTGAGAAAACTGTTAATAATGAAAACAAATTCATAAACTGCTAAGTAATCTTCAGAGACAGAAACTGTGTACACTCAACACATTACCAGAATGATGATGGTGGTGAAACTTCAGCAAACATCGAGATGATGATGCTGAGGTCATATGGTGCCACTCCATGATAGAAATTTCCCCTATTGTTCTGTGCTGTAAACATGATGATTCATAGGACTAATCTCATCACTAAGTATTCACTAACCTTTTCATAATTAAGTGCTTCTTTTCTCTGTCGTGAAACTAAATAATCAAAAGAAAATGCTAACCCTTATAAATAACATGTAGCAAAAATCAATTACTATATCCCATTCACATAAAATGCAAGTTTCCCAGAACTGAGAAGGTTATTGCTTTTCATAGTTAGCATATACTCCCTCAGAACCACATTGAAAAAACATTCATCCCTAGCCCTTAAATTCAGGCTTTAGACTTTTTTCTTTCAGGGTTATAAAGTGATTTCTCCTCTTTCATGATTTTGATATTAAAATTGCTAGAGCTTTACAATGAAAGGTGTATAGAATTTTTACAAGCATTTAAAAGCTAGATGCTTAATTATTTGTCCCTTTGTTACATTTTGGCCTCTAAATATTACTTTCTAGGCTAGTTACAGGGTAATCTTTCAAAATGCCACCCTCAGTTACCACCCCAAACAATGAAAGCTGAAATCAGTTCCCAGTGCTTACATTTGTTATCCTGAGTTTTCTTGAATGATTGAGTAACAAATCACTGGAAACCTCAAGTCAACATGGGTTTTATAAGTTAGATTACAAATATTACAGGATAAAAATGTATTTGCATCACATAGAAATGAGTAAAATGAGTAACCATTGCTTAGCTGGCACAAAACAGCTAAAAATGGAATAATCAGAGTCATCAATATGGATATAAGATATAGTCGAGTATCAGAAAAACCTTCAACTAATAGGTACTTCAATTTAAAAATCCAGCAAATAATTTTCGGTCCATACCATAAATAAATAATTGGCAAAATGCTTCACCTCTCTATTTTGTTACCACATGTACATACTCTACTTAAATTTTACTATGTTTAACATTTAATGTAAAAATACATGATCTCATTTCGTGTCATTTGCCTGATAGACCTTCAGAGCTGGCAGTGATTTTAAATGTCATCTAGTTCAGTATTCCCCTTATTTCATGACCCTCCACATGTATAGCTAATTAACTATTCCTATAGCACTGGCAAGTAGGCCATGATTATACTCCAGCCATAACATCTGTAAACATTTAATAAGCACCTGCCATTAGACAGACTAATTTAGGTTCTAGGACAAAGATGTCTTCTCTCAAAGAGCTTACATTCTACCCATACACATGTGTGATGACACATGTCAGAAACTGTTCTTGGTACTGATGAACCAAAGATGAATAAAACAGAGCAAGCCTCAAGTCACTATGGAGGAACAGGCTTCCCTATCTTTACCTCCAGTGTTTAGCTTTTTCAGGGTCCCACAGATTAGGCCTAACTGCTTTGCCTTGTGAAAGCCTTCCAAATATATTTGTATCTCTCCCACCCCAACCTTGTTTCAGAGGCCATGAATTCCCCAGTCCTTTTCTTTCAGGTGTCAGGCACTCCAATTACTACAGGCACCAGGAATTTAAAGCAAATGAATAAAGTGGGCTGAGAGGAGCACAAAGGATCATATCTCCACAGTTGGTTTCCATGTAAGAATGCAAAAGCAAAACCCAGAGTCAGTATGTTAATGAGACCTCTCACTAAGTAGAGCTCTTCAAACCGATTTGTCTATAGCTGATTGATTTAATTTCATTGAATCATACTGACAAGAACAAAAACTTTATGTTTTATGTGCTCTTTATTATTAGAATGAGCATTTTGGGGAAATCAAGATGCCCTAAATTTTGGCTAGGTGGCTAGGGGTAGTTGGCCTTAAAGTACATAAATTGTGGCCTCCATTCTTTTCTTTTTAAATTAAAGTATGGCAAGTGGGGAGTAATTTTAGATAGGGATCCATGAACAGCCTCTGTGAAAGCAACATTTGCAAAAGGGACTATAGGAAATAAGATTAATTTCCTATTCCCTAAGGGGATTTCATTTTCCTCCTCTTCCTGAAAAGTGGGATTACATATTCCCTCAAAGCCTTTAGCAGGTTAACTTTTATGTCTCCTCATTTGGAAAACTGCCAGATAGTAGCGCCCTCTTCATGCAGTTACTGTGAAGATTTAAGGGGATAAAGGGTTTACAACAGTGGCTGGCATATGCAAAGCACAATCTATTCTGCAATATGTTTCTGTAATGCAAATAAATTCATCAAGAATTGCTAAGTTAGGGTAAAATATCAATATACCACGAAAACTGTGTTGATACAGACATGATATTTTCTAGTGCATTATGTTTTTAACAAGTAGGAGCAGTCAGGTGCAAATACACTGAAAGAGCCAGACATTCTCTTGAGAAGAGAAATGGTGCGAGGATTTGTATCTACCTTACTTGCTTCCTCTTGCCTCGTTTTGGCCACAAGCTTTGTGTTGAAAAAGCCTATCATAGATTACCTGGTTCCTTGTTCATTTTCTTCTTGTTTCTATAGCATTAATTATACAGGCTTGGTGATCACCTCTAAAAGTTCTTTCTACGCCGTTCAACTTCTATCAGCTTGGATGTTTTGGAAAGGCATAGGGATTTCGTCACCTAGTTTAACTGCACTTTTTCTTCCCCATTTTCTTCTACCCTTTCTAATCTGAACATATTTTGCTTGAGGAAAGCCCATTTTATTTCTATATATACAGCTTTAATAAGAGACGTAAATAAGGGATTATTTTTATACATTGATGTTAAGGTTGCAACACTGTACTTGATTAATATCCTACTTTACATGTTTTTATAAAATGAACAATTATATTTTATACTTTAATTGCAAAAAGTATTTAAGAAGGCAACATGGACAAATTGTTACATGCCTGGGTCCTTATGCTGAGGGTCAAGGACAGAACCCAGAGGGCTAGGGAGAGCATCAGGTTTAAAGTCTTAAATTCTTGCTTCTGCACATGTTCAACATTATATAAGTCACCTTGTTCTCTCCATTAATATAAAGACACCCACAAACCGATAAACATCACCAGATCCTAAGTTGACACACATCTTCATCAGTCATGATTAAATCCTAATAAATAATTTGAATGGGAAATACCAAATAATCAGGGGAAAATGAACGCTGGATTCTCATATTTATTACCTTTTTCACTTTTGAAACTTTGTTTGCTCAAAGGTAGATTCAACCTGACAAAATGTTAATGTATGGGGAGGGCCTGTGGCTCAAAGGAGTAGGGTGCCAGCCCCATATACTGGAGGGGACGGGTTCAAACCCGGCCCCGGCCAAAAACTACAAAAAAAAAAAAAAAAAAGTTAATGTATGATGAGCGCTGTATAAATTTCTCATTTGACGTCAAACTTATATGAAGATAGGGTGAATTGTCATATTTGTTTTAAATGTTATGATGTAGACTAAATTTTTCTGCACCAGTGTATACCTAGCTAATGTGCCACTTTGAGATTAATTTCAGATCTAATTTTTTTTTATTTTATTCAATTTTATAAATAGTAATCATTTCTCAGACCCATCACAGTAAGCACTAGTATTCAATTGTTATCTAATATAAACTCAAACCTCTTAAGAACATCTCAGTTAACAACACCAGTGAAAGGTATGCTGGGCATGGCACAGAGGCCATGTATATGAGAGGCAGAATTGTGTTATTTCTCAGGAGAAATTTACCTAAACCTGCAGTTTTATAGGAGCAGACTGGTGAAAAAAACAGTGCTAATGAAGATCAGATTTTAATTCCGATTCTTGACTGGCACCTAAAGCTTTGAGGAGAACAGGTCTGCAATCACAAAAGGTCATACTAATTCAGCAGTCACTTCATAAAAGATATTATTTTTCATGGAGAATTCCAAACAAAAGAAGGTAGACCAATGATTCCAACTGGCCAACACTATTTGGCATGAGGAGCAGAGCTCCAGAAAGCTGATGTGTGGGTCAACGATCCCTCTTTCAAATATCTACGTGGCAGGAGAGAAAAAGAGGAGGTGCTGGAGTTAGCTGGAGGCAGTGGTTTGCAGACACCTGACCTAGACAGTTACTACAGGAATGCAAATAATACTTGGAGAAAACAGAGAGGTCTTTTTAAAAAATGGGATGCTATTCATGAGGGCAGGAAAAGGGACATGGGCTTCCAAAAGTTTTTGCACTAATATTTACTTCTATACATTTCTGAACTTTATGCCAAAGTGATCATACCTCACAAAGGTTTATTAGGCTGTGTCTTTTCTGCTGGTATCACACAGCTATTCAAAGGGAACATCAATGTATAGGTCCCTTTCTTCTGTCGTGTCACGTGGCAGTTCAGTATTTATAATAGAGATGGTGAAAATATTTACTCTCAGTCCCTCAATGTAAAAAGTTTGCTGATGATTTTGTTTCTCTTCATAAAATGTTTGTTAACAGAAGAGGACATAAGGCAGAATCAGAAAAGAGTGTAGAGATCCCATTGTATAAATGATGATCTGAATGATGCATCATCAAAGACATTAAATCACAGCAGTTTTTAAAAAGTGATTAATTTACAGTTAGAGTCTCTTCAGACTCAGGATCCAAAAAGAAATTGAGTAGTAGAGAAAAAAAGGCTTTAATACACATTAAAAATTCATGCTATATATTTATACACTGTAGATTTTCATGGTACTGATGGTTATAGCCACTAACCAAGTCAGTGGTTATGAAGGTAGGATTAGGACAGCAGTGCATGAAGGTAGGATTAATATAATTCTACTACGAGGTAGAAATACTTGTGTGCTGATGCACTGCCAAGAATTCTCAGAAAAGCTATAAAAGTAGATAATACTACGTAAGGATAAATCACATTTAAAAATAATCCCCTATCAATGCCTAAGACACATTCACAGTCAAAATCTTTAAAGGAAACTAGTTGAATTTCTTAACGAGTCTAATGATAAGGAAAGAAACTTCCCTCCCTAGCAAATGCTACATGAATGTGTGCTTCCTTCTTTTTCCTTAAATGTATTTCTTCAGAATGATTCTCTAAATGTCATCTCCTTTCTAATCAAGAAACTCTACTTTCCTTAAACATGATTTTAAATGGTTTCATTTTATCCTATTCAGAATATTTCAATGAAAAATGAAAGTACAATGGGACTTTATAAGACCGCATCAGCTCTCAGACTGAAATAATAATCAGCATGAGGAAAGATAAGATGATCAGAATGATTCAGAAAAATCCTGACTTCCAGAGACTCAGACAGAAGGACTGGTATTTCCAATTTCCCTCTGGGTAGGAACATATTCAGGGAAGCTGATCGCTCTAACAAAAAGAAAAGGAAGGAAGGAAAATGCAGTACTCTGCAGTTAGAACAAAGGATGGCAATGATAGCATCACTTTTTGAACTAGACGGGTACCGCACATGATACAGACAGCTTTACAGATTGTCATTTTCGGTGTGGGAGGCCCTTCTTTAAGAAAACATCATATTCCTAAGCAGTTATAGACTAGATCATGAAATAATTGAAGGGAATCCGATGAACACTTAAAAGAGTTCCAATGCATGTCGGGAGCTACCTATCTGCTCCATCCTATTCTAACCAGGTGTCTTTTTCTACCTGTGGATCAAGATCTGACCACATACTGAGACCAATTTCTTCTTTTGGCTGTAATGTTTGAATTTTCTGATTCCCAAAGCTTTGCAAGTTATCAAATTTTTCTCTTAATGTCTGCACCCCATAACTATTTGCTTAAACACATTGCCTATATCTAATTCTACACTTCCTGGGTTTCTTGCCTAGGGCCCTGATTTCTAATCTCTGACTTTCTAAGCTTTTATATCTGTTTTGGATCCATAGCATGTCCTGATCTGGCCTTTTTGGATCACATAGTATCCTCATTTATTGTCTGCTTCCAATCTCAATCATCACTGCATACCTCCTATCACTGTGACCCTGATCTCAAATTCCCACTTCTCCAAGGACAACAGCTGTTGGCCAAGAATTAATAAATTTCTTATATTCACCTTAACTTGTAAGTTTTTACCTTTTTGCCTTTAATCACCTTGATTTATGCAAACACTGATTTCTGCAATATCTAACTGCTGGTCCTCCAAATATACCACTCATGCATAGTGACCATTTTTTTCTGAGCACCACCGTGGGTGCTGTGTGTGTGTGTGTGGGGGGGTATACTGTTGCCAAAAAGATCTAGTAGTGTATATGTCATGTTTTCTATTTTACAAACAATAAATAAGAAGCCCAGAAGCATAGTTTTACTTTAAATCATTCTACTACTAAAAGGTAAAAGAAGATGACAAATTCATTTCTGTCTGCCTATAAATCATTCCCTCTGGGAGACTTTTACATGGGTGACCCTTAATAAATGCTACTTCTTGGTGTTCCTACCCTTATGTAGTCCCCTCCATGATGACTGTGGCTTATCCACATGACTTGCTTTGTCCAAAAGAACATTAGAAAACATGATATAGGCAAGGGCTCGTGCATTGGGTAGGCTTTGCTCTTTCAAAATACTTTTGCTTAGAGCCACTCACCATATAAAAAGTCTGACCAGCCTGTGCATGGTGGCTCATGCCTGTTATGCCAGTGCCGTGGGAGGCCAAGGTGGAAAGATCACTTGAGGTCAGGAGTTCAAGATCAGCTTGGCGAATATCGTGAAACCGCATCCCTACAAAAAATTTTTAAAAAAACGAATAGCTAGATATGGTTGTGGGTGTGTCTGTGGTCCTAGCTTCTTAAGAGGCTGAGGCAGGAGGATCACCCAGGAGCTTGAGGCTTCAGTGAAGTATGTTATACCACTGTACTCCAGTCTGGGTAAGAGAGTGAGAGTCTGCCTTAAAAAAAAAAAATTAAAAATAAAAAATGCCTGACCAGGCTGAATCTGTTCTGCTATCAGGAAACCCAAGCTGTTTCCAATTTTTTGCCCCTTTTCTGAAAGTTCAGAGGTGCCAAGTGTGTGAGTGAATCTTTTTTAGACCTTCCTGATCAAATCCAGCCACGTAATTAACCTAATCAATCCCACATGGAACACAGGACACACACAGGCACAAATCCTATCCATGAGAAATAAGAAATTGGTGTTTTGAGCCACCAAGTCCAACTCAGGACTTACTGGCTTTGAAAAAAAAATTATTTCTCATTCTTAGCCTCTTCAGATGGCCGAAGGTTCTCAGAGTTAAAAAATGGCCTCTGATCAAATCCAGAGCACTGATGGTAAAATGTGGCCTCAGGGTAAACATCAAATTAAGGATGTGGTAGAAAATCCACCCAGATAGAAAACAAGAGAGTCTTAAACTCTTAAAGACTCTGACTCTCTGCCTAAAGTAGGAAAGCATCTGTCTTAAAGAGATTTGGAACAAATCTACCTTTATTTCTTTGAGGAGTCTCCATACAGCTTTCCACAGTGGTTGTACTAGTATACTATTCCACCAACAGTGTATAAGTGTTCCTTTTTCACTGCAACTATACCAACATCCATTATTTTTTGACTTTTTGATAATGCCAGTTCTGACAGAAGGTGTTATCTCACTGTGGTTTTAATTAATATTTCCCTGGAAATTAGTGATGTTGAACATTTTTCCATATGTTTACTGGACATTAGTTTATCTTTTTTTTTTCAAATTGATAAGAGGGTACAAATGTTTACATTACTGTTTTCATTTCCAAGGTAAAGTTCAAGTTGTAGCTGAGTCCTTCACCCAGGGGGAGTGCTGAACACCCTCACATTGTGCACATGAGGTGAGATCTCACCAATCACCTTCCTTTCTTTCCTCTCCCCTTCCTTCTTCTCTCCTACCCTCCTTCCTCTCCCATCTGCCTGACTCTTGTCTTCTTTTGAAAAACTCTTTTCATATGTTTTGCCCAGTTTTTGAGGGGATTATTTGTTTTATTCTTGATGAATTGTTTGAGTTCTTTGTAGATTCTGGATATTTGCCTTTTGTTGGATTTATAGTTTGCAAATATTTTTCCCATTCTGTGGGTTGTCTATTTACTCTTTTGATTATTTCCTTGCTGTGAGGAAACTTGTTGAATTAAAGTCCCATTTATTTATTATTGTTATTGCTATGTTTGCTTTGGGGGGTCTTACTCCTAAATTCTTTGCCTGGGCCTAAGTCCAGAAGAGCTTTTCCTATGTTTTCTTCTAGAATGTTTTATGATTTCAGGTCTGACATTTAAGTCTTTAATCCATCTTGAGTTAATTTTTATATGTGGTGGGAGATATAGATCCTCTTTTATCCTTCCGCATGTGGCTGTCTAATTTCCCAACACCATTTAATCAGTAGGGAATCCTTTTCTCACGATCTGTTTTTGTCTGCTTTGTTGAAAATCAGATGGTCATTGGTATACGATTCTGTTTATAGGTTCTCCATTCTGTTCCATGTAGCACCAGTATCAAACCGTTTTTGTTACTATATCCCTAGAGTATAATTTGAAATCAGGTAAGGTGCTGCCTCCAGAGTTTTACTTTTTCCTTGGGATTGCTGCGGCTATTCAGAGACTTTCTTGCTCCCATGGGAAGTTTAAAATTATTTTTTTTCTAGATCCTTGAAAGATGACATTGAAATTTTGATGGTAATTGTGTTCAATCTATACATCATTTTGGCCAGTATGGATATTTTAACAATGTTGGGATGATTTCTTATTTCTTTGTGTCATCTACAATTTCTTTCACTAGTGGTTAGTAGTTCCTCTTGTAGAGATGTTTTGATCCAGCAAAATACTTGGTATCTAACCAAAGGAAAAGAAGTCATTATATTAAAAAGGCACCTGCAACTGAATGTTTATTGCAGCATAATTCACAATTGCAAAGATGTTGAACCACCTTAAGTGCCCTTCAGCCAATAAGTGGATAAAACAAATGTAATGTGTACATACACACACACACACACACACACACACACACACACACCATGGAGTACTTCTTAGCCACAAGAAATAATGAAATAATTTCTTTTGTAGCAACTTAGATGGAACTGGAGCCCATTATCCTAAGTGAAGTATCTCAGGAATGGAAAAGCAAATACCAGTTGTTCTCATTTATAAATGGAAACTAAATAAGGGATATATGCGGCCATAACAGGGTGCAATGTACATTGAAAACTAAGAGGGAGGGAGAGTGGGAGGAAGGTGAGGGATAAAAGTCTACCTGTTGAGTAAAATGTACTTATTCTGATGTCAGGTACACTGAAAGCCCTGACTTTGTCATGATACAATTCATCCATGTAACAAAAAACATTTATACCCCCTAAATTTTTTGAAATAAAAAATTTTCAAAAAGAGATTTGGTGAAATAGCTTTTGCTTTTTATATTCTCAATTCATGATAAACCCAATAAATTTCTAAAGCCATCTTGGACTTAAAAGGATAGGATGAGGACAAAATGAAGACTCTGGGCCCCCAAAATTTAATGGCCTAAAAAAAGCCTGTGAGAGCTACTTATTTTTCAAACATAGGCCATTTCATATGGAAAAGAGATGGGCAACTTGGAGGACAGAATCAAGAGCCACTGAAAACAATGGAATGGAAAACCACATCCAGAGAACTGGGCCCTTTTCAGGCCTAGACAGAGCTAAGAATTGCTGTTAAGCAGTAATTGCTATGTGCCTCTTATTTGAACAGTCAAGTCTATTGCTAGGATATAATAATCCCTATCTCGCCAATGTATATTGGGTGGGCAGAGCTACAAAGAAGGTATCATTTCAGGTATAAATCTCTACATCAAGAGAAGCTATCTATGAGGGAACCTCAACTTCAGATTTACCAGATTTAGATGATGACATCTTGGACTTTGACCATGAGCCTAGGGCTGTAACATGATGAGTCCTTCATAATAGTGGGAAGAATTGCTGTGGCCAGAGGGAAGACAGTGATAGTGAGTCTCCAGTTGTTCCTCTCACTCTTGCCTACATATGTTATTCCTCACAAGATGAAATGGATTCCCTTATTTTATTCTTGGCTATGAGCTACACCTGTTATTTTCTTTGACTAACAGAATGCAACAGTAATGATATCCTGGGGCTTCGGAGCCAGGTCTGACAGATTCCACTTCCTTTCTCTGGGAAGCCAGCTATCATGCTATAAAGAAGCTTAGACTAAAATACTGAAGGATGAAAAAACACAGGAGAGTCTGAGGGTTAATTTTATGTGTCAATGTGGCTATCACATTACCCAGATACTTGGTAAAACACACGTTTCTGTGAAAATATGTTTTACATTATATTAACATTTAATCAGTAGACTTGAGTAAAACAGATTATCCTTTATAATGTGACCCTCACCCAAACACTTAGAGGTCTTAAGAAAAAAACCTGATGCTTCCCTAAGAAGACAGAATTCTACCAGCAGACAGCCTTCTGATTTGAGTTGAATATCCACTCCTTCTCCCTGGGTCTTGGCTTTCAACATGTCTTCCTTACTGAGCTTAAGCATGTAGCTTTTGATTTAAAGTGAGATTTGTGCAGCTCTTCCTTTCACATGAACATGTAGAGGCCATAGTGAGGTTATTAATTGGCCTAATTTCAACATTGTTGTGTCTCAGGGAATAAGGAAGGCCCAAGGAGAGGAAGAGAGATGGGAATGGCTGGTGTGGGGAGTCAGGACACACACACATTTATTAAATAAGTTTGATAAATTTATCAAACACATGGACATATTTCACGGTGCCCTGAAATAAGTACAATAGTTACATTAAAGATCACTGATCACAGATCACCATAACAGAGACAAAAATAACAGAAAATCTCGAACTATTACAAGAATTACTAAAATGTGACAGAGAGATACGAGTGAGCACATATGGTTGGGAAAATGGCATCAATAGACTAGCTGGTTGCATGGTTGGCACACATCCTCAATTTGCAAAAAAAAAAAAAAAAAAAAATGCAGTATCTGTGAGGCACCGTAGAGCAAAGCACAAGGAAATGAGGCATGCTTGTGCACACACGCACACACACACACACTCACAACCATCCTGAATGATGAGAAACCTTATGGAGAGTGGTTTGTTCTCTTTCTCACTCTCTACACACCCACGCACTCTGTCTCTCTCCCTCACACAAACACAATTGGTTCTCTTTCTCCAGAGAATACTATTACAGAGCATAAAAGAAAAGTCAGAGGACCCCTGAGTCACTGCACATATGAGGGAAGCCTTCTTGGACTTCCCACCCTAGGCAGCCACTAGTTGAAGGCTACCAAGTCAATGCCACATGGGGCAGAAAAAATCACCCAGCCAATGAATTGTGAGGAAAGAAATAAATCATTTTTTAAGTCACTAAATTTGGGCTTTATTACACAGTATTAAGTAAATGAAACTTTTTTTGTTCTAGCAACTCTCTCTTCTATCCTAGGCATGAGCTTAATCTTGCTCAGAGATTTAGCTCTGAGAGCAGTGTAAGGGGAGCCTGTAACTAGTGAAATCCCAGTTTCATTAAGATCAATTATTTTGATATAGTTTGCATCTATATAGTGAGCATTGGGGATTTTTGATAGATAAACTATCTATAGCTTTCATCTTATAGCTTCAGCCTTTATTTAAGGTTCTATTTATAAAAGTAGGAAAGGGGGAAATACAGACAAAGATATTCTAATGAAAAAAAGAAAACTTAGCCCTCGTATGAAAAATCTCATTGTCCTCTAAAGTCTCTATGTCACAGTAAATTCAGGAATAGAGTCATTGGAATGCAAGAAGGGCCACTGCAGGTGTCACCAAGTCACTCAACGACATGCAACAAGAAGTAATTGTACACAGCTTTACACCCCAAGAGAAAAGTGTTAGTGAATGGGCACAGCCACAGAAGCCTTTGAGAATCCAAAGATAATGAAGTCAATTAATTTCTGCCTATCATGTTCAAGAAAAATGTCACATTGTGGCTACCTTGAGACCCAAGCTCAGGACAAGGCAGTGCTATAACATGTGGCAAACAACAAAAGTGGATACAGAGTGCTGTGCAAAGCTGCTCAGAATAAGTATTCACTGTAATTTTGAGCATGTGATCCATCTGTGAATGCAAAAAAACCCAACACATTTGAGAGTACGTGTATTTATGCAAAGAATGTAAATTTTATACCCTCATTAGCATACTAAATAAAAAGCTGAAGTCGAATTTCATGTCAATTTCTAGGGCTCTGTTATTGGTGCAAGAGTATTAATACACCAAACATACTTGGTATTTTTAACCCTCCTATAAGTGTAATCATTGGTCTTCTTTTCCCATGAACACACAAGAGTAAACTCTGTCTTTAATGGATCATTTCAAGTTCATCATCAAGCAGCACATATTAACCCTAAATATAAACAACTACCATATATCCATAATAATTAAAAATAAAACATTCTTAAAAATAACAAAATCACAAAAAGGATATATTATCAGTGCATAGTGCGTATTTCTATATAACTAACAGGAACAAACATCTCTCCTCTTTATCCATAAAGTGATATTACTGGTTGCTATCTTTCAGCTGTGGTTTTGTCAATGATTCAGTTTACAGAACCAAAGTCTGGACAGGACAACTTGAAAGGTCCTTTTGGCAGCTTCATTCTCCCTAAACAGAGCTTAAAAAAAAAAAAAAATCTTAACTTAGCTTAACTTAGAAAATAGGATAAAATGGTTTATGTTAGGTGGAGTCCTCTGCCATCCCTACCCTCTTTTAAAGTTCCCTATGACCTTTTGAATAACAGTAGTCATTTATTGAACCTTAATAACATGAGGAATATTTCAGTAGAAAAAAAGTGGAAAATTAATTGAAGATATTGAGAGTATTGAGAGTGAAGCACTTTCCAATCTTTTTAGACAAGGTCTTAAGATGTTTTCCTTTAATCATAACCCAATTTTCTCAATGTGCAAACCAATTATGGTTGTGAATTTCTGCCATACTTACCTGTTTCTATTACAGACAGAAATATCAATGAAGCTCCCAAGAGCATCCCAGCTCTCTGTCTAAGATGTCACACCCTTGTTATGTCTCAATGTCTTCCTTCACAGCCTGTGTTTCCAGACTCCAGCCATAGCTGTGAAGCTAACAGCCTCCATTATAGACGTGTTCCTTTGGCTCTGCCAATCCATCTTTGTTATTTGATTTGATAATTGCTTACTTCTGCCTTCGCTGATTCCCTATCAGACTCACAGTGATTATTCCAATTCATTCCCCTCTTCTTTTCTTTTGTTTCTCTGGTCCTCTACCCAGTAAAGTATTTCTGTACTGAGTGGAAATCATTACATTGTAAGATTCTCCCTCTCCTCTGTTTCAAAGCCCTTAAACCTCAGATGTTGTCATCTCTTTCCTCCTCTTTCAATGCTGATTTCTCAACACACTTATAATCTCATCCCTCCCTGTGAGCAGCTCTGGAATATTAATGCTCCATGGAATGTCCTTTCCTTTTCAGCACAGAGGCAGTTTGATAGACTGATTCAATGCAGGCCTCTGGAGCTAAACTTCCTGCTATCAATCCGGACACCATCACTTGTCTGTGTAAACTCTCCAGACCATTTAGTATCCTCATCCCAAATGTGGTTAATAACAGCAGGTCTTATCTCACAGGTGTCTCATGAAGAGTAAATTAGCTAAAGCATGGAGAATGCCACACGGTACAGAGGAAGTGCTCTAGTGTTGGTAGCTATTACTATGTTCAGCCATCCTTAAATTCTGTCTCTACCTCGCTGTTTTTGTAACTCCTCCATGCCTTTAGCAATCTATGCTATTTCTTCCTTGAACTTCAACTCCAAGCATTCTTCTTTTGAAAGACTGTTTATATTTACTGATGAACTTGCCGAAAGTTGCCTGATTCAACTCCTAGTCATTTCAGTTGCACCCTCCACACCACTGATTTCCCAGACGTCAGCTCCAAAGACCTTTTTCTGTCTTATCTTTCTTCATTTCTCCACTGACAGCTGATTTCCTTTTCAGCCTTTCTTGCTATTTCATCTGCATCACTCTGGATACTCCTGATTTTTTCCTTACATTTCAGACTTCCTTCTATTTATAAAAGTAGGAAAGGGGACCCTGTTAGGTCCTTCTTTCCCTGTTCTCTTAAATAGAAGTGTTAGCTGAGGTTTGGCTCTAACCTCCCTATTCCTCTCTCCAAACAGTGTGCAAAATGCACCTCTACAGGTTCAGGATAAACAAGGTGCGTTTGAACTTTATGGATATTCATTGTCTTTGTATATTTGGCTAAAATGTCCTTAGAAGCAAATGGATTCCTGCTACTCTGGGTCAGTAAATTTTATTCCTTAAACACACCTGCACTGAGTGATTCAAAAATAAGGTACTTTAGAGTTGTTGGGGAACCAAGTGTCACCAATTCTGTAATCAAATCAAAGTGACCTTAGCAAACTACTGTGATCACAGATGGTGCTCATAAGTCCCAACCTAGGACTAGTGCTTCTCTAGGAAACTGGGTCATGTTTTAGAAACATGAGATGTGTTTTTTCTTTGGACCAACCATTCTGTTTTCTTATAAACTAGTATGTTTTTTTACAAACTAGAATTATTATTTCATTTTTGGTTGAACAGTCATACATACAACCATTCGCTTCCACAAATTGGTTCAACTTCCCACCACAAATGTACTTAGGTGAGCATTCTATTTACAAACGTGAAACTGTTTAGTGACATTTCCTGTTGAAGCTAGTCTGAAAATAGCAACAAGAGATTCTGGCCTTAGTTTTCTACTTATTGTCTCAAATATGTGTTTATCAGAAATATTGAGCAATAGTTATTGGTGTTTACATTTGGACCAAAAGCTTATAAGTGGTGAAAATGTAAAAGATATAAGATAAATTCAGAATCAACTTGAAGCATGGGGTAAATTACAGGGGAATTGGTGACTGAAACCACCCTAACAGTCCCCAAGCACTCAGGAACTCCAACAGCACTACAGGTGTCCACAAATTTGTAGGACATTTTGATGTTCCTTTAAAATACAGGTTTTTAATCACTGGGGAGACATAAATGACCCTGACATGATGGTCATTGAATGGAAACAGCTGAGAAATAGTTTCATGAAAACACCTCATTGAATATATATTAAAAACAATTTATAAGGCAAGACAACAATATCTTTGCTATGAGCAATGCTTTAAAAAAGCACAAACAGAGAGAAAAAAATTATTTAAAGTTACCATGAAGGTCAGTTTCAGAAGCATCAAGGGAGTCAGAACTCCTGAGACAGGGAGAGTTTGGTAGGACCCTTGTGGAAAGTTAGATTGAATCTGCTCTGACTCAAAAAGAACTGAGAAGCAGTGCAACTGAGAAAGTGCACTGCTATAGGGCAAGGCATCACTGAATAACCGAGTACATGAAGGCAAACTGGATTTTTACCTAATGTTAATATGAAACACAGATGTGAATGGTATAACTACTTTATTAGTAGTTTACAATTACAAAGTAGTCTGTCAAGACATTTTATTGGTTAAAGTACTCTAAGGTAAAACTGGTGAAAAAATTTTCAGCAAGATACAAGTATCTTCGTTAGCATGATATTAACTAGAAGAAAAATGCATATTAATCTATGTTAAGCACACCTTTGGGAGCAATAGTTTGCGTCAAACACATTATGCTCCTGCCTTCTCCAGCAACCAATTTATTTATTCACCCCAAAATAGTTTTGCGCACCTACTGTGCCAACCATTATGCTAAATCCTAGGGATTCAACTCTGAGTAAAGCAGAAATAGTCTGACCCTTAAAGTGTCCATATTTACCAAGAAACCATTCCAAATAATTTTTTTCTTGATATTTTTCTGAGCATGTACAATGACTCAATAAAAGTGGAAAATTTTACAAAATACAATATTTTAATACTCATTCTTTTAGCTAAAATTGCAATATCATGAAAAGAGACTCAGGAAAATTATACTACTACTTAGATGGATTCTTGCCCACCTCCCCCCAAAATCAGTATTCATGCTTAGAATTTTCTAATTCAACCATAAATTAGTTTAGAGACATCATGACTAGCTTTAAAAAACCCTAAATAGTATGAGTTAATTTAGTTTTTATATTGTTGATAAATCATGGGGCATGTGGGATTGCTTATTTAGCAGATTTTCCCTTCAAAGCCCAACCATTCTTATTTAATATCTAAAGGTAAAATTTTGACCTTTGAAATAAAGGCTATTATTCAGATTTCCTCATTAAAAATGTTCTTTCTAATTATTTTCTTAGGGCTGTAAAACACAAAGAAACTGACCAATGGATCAAAGACTCTTCTTGCCCACCACTGGAAAGTGGAGAAGCACACCAGTGACTCAGCAAGAAGATGGAAGGACACCTTGAGATTCTTTGGCAGAAGTAGCCAGACAGTACAGTGTCATCCTTCATTTTGTAATTTTGGCCTTCCCCTCACATGGTATTCTCCATACACAGCTCATGTGATCTTTAAAAATTATTTCTTGAGTGTCCACTTGTAATCATGAAATTTGGTTTTTAAGAATAAGGTTGAATTATACAGGAAAGTGATAAACTCCAAAAATAAAATATAGGGATTCATCCTTTGTCCTTACTTTCTCTCCATACCTCCATGAATTCATTAACCATCCCCTCAGCTGTTTCTCCAGTTCTTACTTTTGGCTTCATGCAATCCATTATCCACACATCAGGCAGAGGAATCATTTAAGAAGTTAAATCTGATCATTTCATCCCTTTGGTGAAAAACCTCAATGATTTCCTGTGTTTCTACAGCCACTAACCTGGGTCTGATCTCTCTCATTGTTTTTCTAAATTGGTGTTAAACTTTTCTAATTGAGCTTCCTCAGTATTATTGATCCCTCCCTCCAATCCCTAAATCATAGTCTTGTTCACTCTCCAACTCGAAGCAAATCCTTCCATGCTCGCCACCAACTACAGAAAGTAATCCTAATCCCTTGCATAAAAATGAACACATTCCTTGAAACGCCCTCTGATTGACATTTCTTGTTTATATTTCTCAACCGCCCCTTTCCTCCCATAATTCTTTGCCTTAAAACCCTCCATGTTTCAACCTTCTAAAAACTCTGTATTTTCTTTTCTACCTCTGGTCTTTGATCTCAGTATTATCTATTCCCAGTGTGCTCTTTGCTTGATTCTTACATTCTGGACAATCAATGTTTGTTAATTTGCTGTGTAAATGAACCCCTGTCTTTTCTTCAAGGCCAAGTCTGTGGCAACTTCGCCAATCTTCCTCAATACCTCCAGTCAGATTGCCCTCTCCCTTTTCTAAGCACTTACATGATAGTTCCATTTTCATATATTGAGCACTTTCCAGTTACATGGAAAGGTGCATATCTGCCCTCTCTACTAAACTGAAAATTCTCTACGGCTAGAACTATTATTAATTCACTAAAACATTTTTTCATGGGGCAACACCTGTGGCTCATCGAGTAGGGTGCCGGCCCCATATACCAAAGGTGGTGGGTTCAAACCCAGCCTTGGCCGAACTGCAAAACAGAAAAATTGCCAGGCGTTGTGGCGGGGGCCTGTAGTCCCAGCTACTCAGGAGGCTGAGGCAAGAGAATCGCCTAAGCCCAGGAGTTGGAGGTTGCAGTGAGCTGTGTGATGCCACAGCACTCTACTGAGGGTGATAAAGTAAGTCTCTGTCTCTACAAAAAAAAAAAAAAGAATTTTTTTATGGCACTGATTAAATAGACATAAGGTGACTGTTGAAGTTGAACGATAAACGAAGTGTTTGTTGGTGGTGACATGGTAGACAGGGTGAGTTGGTGTCATATTTGGTGTTATGGAGGTCCCAGCATCATCCATTTTTGGCAAATAAAATGTACAATCAGTTCAGGTGTATGAACCTATGAGGTCTTAGACCATATATACAGATTATATAATCAATTCCCATCATCACCCATTAATGCCTAATGTGTTTGGTTAAAGCAGTTAACAGAAGTCAGGAGCAATCTAATGAATCTCCACATCCAAATGCTTTATTGCATAGTTTTCCTCAACAACCATTACCAAACACTGCTTAAAGAGTTAGTTAATATCCAGGATCAGCAGAACTGAAAAGCGTAAACCAGACACTTCCAGAAGAAGATTCATTTCTATCTTCAGATCATTCACACTTTGAAGTCAACATAAATCTTAAACAGCTACATGATTTTAAAATAAACCTCTCCAACCTTATATTTTATTCATAGATAATATGCATTCTTAAAATTCAATCCTTTGGTTGAAAACAGAAAATAGAATAATGTGGAATGTAAAAATGTAGTGGACAACACAGAGCGCTTGGCATTTTACTTCTGAAAGGGAGACCATTTCCTTCTATTCAGAGATATGTCTCTTTCTTGACATCTTCAGCAGCACATATTTTTATTTGGGTAAAGGAGTTAGGAGGATTACCCAATCGTGATTAAAGAAACTCTGCTATTCTATAGATACAAGAAGAAAGCCTTTGGATTTCATAAACATTTAATTGTCAACAAACACTTTAATGGCCTTTCAAGTGGCAGACAGATTTTAAGGGAAACAAAACATGAAGGAACCATTTGTTTTCTTTCATTTTGCCACCATATCACTTCGCAGTACATCCTGCCATTTTGGGGTAAAATCAAAACAAGAGCCAGGAAAACACAGGGGCCATTAACCTTGGTGGATCCTAAGGGCAAGCCTGAAGGCTGCTATGGAAATTAAGAACAGCAGCTGGGCGAAGGCTAGGGATAATTTACACATACTGCTTCCCTCAAAATGTGTATTTGAATCAAAACTGAAACAGTTTTCCATCAGCATATTCTGCCTTATGAAAAGTAATATGTTTACATACATTATTTAAATCTATCTTTACCTGCTGCTAAATCAATGAGGCTTTTCATGGAATTCCACCTTTAAAAATTACAAGAAATAGATGGTAAGAGCATTTAACTGCTGAAAATCTTATTAAAATTAAACAAATTGTATGTCTCATAATGAGAGAGAGAGGGTGTCATTCATTATTATAGGTTAAGATAACTGGAATTATTTAACTCATAGAAAAAATGGTCAAAACCTACTGTGATTACATATATGGATAATATATAATAGACTATCAGTGAAGTTGAAGCAAATTATAAGTAAGAATAATTAAAAACAGCTTTATTTTCTATCATCTTGAGAGGCTGTAAGGAAATATTTTATTGTCAACTGGTTAGTGAGAAGCATTACAAATTATCTTTTTAATGGTCTCAGTCCATGAACCCCTGTATCACTCTCCCTCCGGAGAAACCCTAACTGCCCCCTACTATCATCGCCCGATTCAGCAGGAAGCAGTTAGATCAAGTCTTCGCCCCTTTTCCCTAACAGCAGTTGGGGTTTCTACTCGGAGAGGGAGAATTGATGCGGGACATTTGGCGCCCTGGCCAGCTCCACTCGGACCTCCCGCCTCCTCCTTGATGGTGTTGGGGCTGCGGCAGCCAGCTGAAGAACCAGCGGGCTCAATGACTGGCAAGGAGGGGGACCTCCAACCCCCACCGGAGGCTCCAATAGCCAAAAAGGCCAGACAACTGCCGAGGAAACACCTGTGCCTTGGTGTCTCCTTCACTTTGCACTTGGGACTAAATGTGGAACCCCCATTTCCTATGCCTAGGTCAGTTTCATGTGAATCTCCTGGGCCTCAATTCCATGAATGGACTGTGTCCATTCATTGATGCATTCATT